>LKNJ01001673.1:0-83627 GCA_002120245.1 Maccullochella peelii
ACACACGCACACACAGGGACAGAATGAGAGATAGGCCTATAGGAACATAGACCTACTAACATACCTCGATTATGTTCAGACAGGTAAATAATACAAGCTGCTTGTCCAAGAAGTCCCCAGAAGCAATACGCTTCCGTAGGATTTGTTTTTATCAAATTACCCAAAGAGTTTAAAGAGGCAAAGAAAAATTGAAAATAGACCCATGGAAAAATATATCTCTTTGACTTACTTGAAAACCATGAAAATGTTATGTGAAAAGCCTTTTTTATTTATGCTAATGTCATGTCCCTCATTTACTCACTTTTATTCCCCATTTTATCTTCTTTACAGCATGTTGTTTGGCAATCTTTACATTTATTTTGAATGGAATGGAAGAACAGAGATACCAGGTAGGGTGAAACCTGAGTAAGTACTGTCATGACTCTGATAGTAAAATTTATAATGAAAGCAAAATATCAAGAGGATTATGTGAGTGATTGGTTATTCTGAATATGCTGTACCTTAATGTTGTTAATATATATATTGTATATTGTGTATTTTAATTAAGTGGCTTATTTTAATCTTCCTCTCTCAGACAGCAGCAGGAAAAACATTTTTCTGTCCCTGTTGGTCGCCTCCGTACTCGGTACACTCAGCTTCTTGGTGCTGAGAAAGGGCCATCATGAAGAGGAGATGCTCTCTGAAGAGGAAGGGCAGTCGCTGCTCTCAACTCGCATGATGTAAATGAATATCCTTTACATAATCACACAGTATTCACTGTAGTCTCACAAAATCACTCAAGATATATAAAAATGTCCGAACCACTACTGGAAAAGGAATACCTCAAATGATGAATAAAAAGTGATGTTTTATGCTACATATACAAATAAAGGTTTTTAGTTTACCTTTCATCCAGTTGACCATGTCAAGCTATAACCAAACCACCTCAGAATTTTATTTTTTTTTCAAATAACCTATCTTACATTTTGCGAGAAGGGTTTTCAAGATGACTTACCACTGCAGTTCTGCAGGTGTTTTAAAACACTCTTGTCCTTCGCTAAAATGACACCATTTTTCTCCAGATCACTGCAATTTTGACAGAGTCAAGCCTACTTATTGCACTTTATACAAGTAGGATGCAATCAAGCAGATTTGGGGCAGCTGGGACAGAGACTTTCTCTTTGAGAGTGACAGCGGTTAAAGACACCAAATTCTACAGGCACGGCCCCTCAACATTATTTCAGACATATTTCAATTTTTATGACTTGAATCTGGACAAAGATGAAAAAAAGAAAAAGAAAAATATAGCTGGCATCAAAGACCACTGGAAGCCATGGAAAAAGTACATGACCAGAAAAAGCCCAGGTGCAAGGATGTGTATAGGACATTTTAACACGAAGAAAATCAGCTTATGATGAGACTGAAATTAGTATATCATATAGAAATCTTGTTTTGGATGAAACTTATTCTCATAGCTTGTTTCCGTCTGTCTTGTGGCAGCAGATTGTGTTTACAAATGCTCTTGGGTATCTCCTAGAATCAGGTATTTCTCCTGCATCTAGGATCCTTGCTTATTGGCTGTTTTTGAGTGCGTGCATGATTCAGCATAACCTATAGTCCTATAGGGAGCCATCATTTACTGTGAAAACACTTTTTCTGCAGTGTGTTGAGATTTTCAGAAATCCTTGAGATCTTTATGCAGCTAAAGTCTTTTTGATTTGTAAATTACTTCACCCGTTGCAATGAAGTTATATCATTGTTTGTGTGTACACTTTATTTGTATTGATTAATTTCAGCTTTGTAGAAGTTAAAATTGATTTCTTTTCTGTTGTTTAGGTATAAGCACAGAGCAAACACTGCTATGCAGGATGCCAAGTCAGAATTCAGTAAGTGTTATCAGTGCTTTTGGAATTATCACTTGTTTTGTTACTTGGGATTTTCACATTTACACTTTGCATCAGCATGCATTTATTGTCTTTATTATGTATCCTTATATACATATGTATATATGGATACATAATGACTTATATGTAGTAATAAGACTAATGGTGTGACCCAAATCCATACTACATACTCATTCTAGGCAGGTTTTTAGTATGTATCGTGTTCGCACTGGAAAAGTGACAAATTAAAGTGTGCTCCAACCAGACGATATGCATACTAAGTACGATCGATTTTTGAGTGTGCAGTTGATGCACAGTCATTATTCTCCCATAATACAATGCACAAAGGAAATTGAGGAGCTGCTCACAGCTGGGAAAAATTAGAATAAATTGTGGGGGCTGGGGAGACAACTCCAGAAAGAAATACGGGTAAAATCATAGAAAAAAAGGTTTTGATGGTTTTGACTATTTGTGAAGTTTATCTGTCAGTGACATTCCAAAGTCGCAGTTTGTGTTGCACGTATCATTTCCTTTTAATAGAAAATGGAAAGTATGTTGATTACCTTATACTGCTAAAACAATATACTACGATGATTAGCTTGTAGTACTTATGGTATAGAATTAGTATGGATTTGGGACACAGCTTAAGTCTACGGCTATTCTAGCAGCTTTTAGCATGTTAGCATGCTAAGATTTGCCAAGTAGCACAAAACACAAAGTACAACTGAGGATCCACAAATTTGAACCTCATGGTGGCGCTAGAGGAAAAGTCAGGGGATCACCAAAGTCAGTAGGAATCCTCCTCTGGGGACCATGAATGTCTGTATAAGAATATCATGGCAATCCATCCAATATTGTTGTTGAGATATTGTATTTCAGTCTGGACTAAAGTGGTGGACCGGACTAGCCACAGTGGAAGTGATACCGCATTTTTTTCCTTGCAGTGTAAATTTGTGTCATCTTAGATACAGATTTTTCACAGTTGATGTCAGGAGAGGACACTAACCTTACAGAAATGTGTGTTATTTTCCTTTTTTTTCCTCAGTTTTTTGGCATACTGCAGGTAATTTCTAGTTCTCCACACTTCACTGCTCTTAATCTGAAACTAGCAGGCAGTCACAGGCAGTTTTGTTTTTGAAAATTGCTTTCATGTGGATAAAAATCTTCTAGCATTACAACAAAATACACAAAAAACTGCCTGTGTGAGACTTTTATTTCAGATTATATCTCTGTTTGTCAACAGGAAACTCTGCTGCGCTTGCTCCTGCCTTCAGTGCAGCCTGAAGTTGTTTGGATGATCAGATTGCTCTTTGTCTTGTGTCTATCTTGTGTGCATGTAGACTTGTGTACACCTGCCTTAAAGGTATCAGGTTTATCGAAGATGCACACTGATTTATGTCAAGAAAGGGCATCCAGGCATATATAAACAAACCTAGTGGGATTCTTCTTTTAAAACCTGAATTTCCCTAACCGCCTGAGGGAAATTCTCTCTTGGGTGTTTTTCCATCTGCATTTAAATGTGGCTTTTTGGCTTATTGAGACTGAATATTTCCCCATTTTCTATCTGCATTGAACTATAATTGTCAGAGGGTAATGGGGCCTTAACATCTGCATTTTTTTCTGAGCTCAATACAGATATAAATAAGGTATCTAAGTGTTATAATGTGTATTTATTAGCAATTCAAATAGGTGCATTGTGTGTCCTTCTGTGCAGAAACCATCCTGCAACTTCTGAAGGCTAAAACCATACTGCTTCTGAGTCCGTGCATGGTATACAGCGGTAAGTCAAATAGAGAATGCATTAATGTAATAAGAATCTTAGCCTCCAGTGAAGGCTTGCAGCTACAGCATGCCTTCCTTGTTCTCCAGGCCTGGAGCTATCTTTCTACAGTGGAGTGTATGGGACTTGTATTGGAGCAACTACACAGTTTGGAGAAGCAGCTAAAGGCTTGATTGGGATCTCCGGGATTGTGGTAGGCATTGGAGAAATTGTGGGTAAGTCTACATTTCTCTATCAGAGAGTGTTTAGGTGATTTAAAGTCACTGGAGGTTATTGAATTCACAAAGATGTTCTTTCAGGTGGAGGCTTGTTTGGATTGTTGTGTAAGAACAGTCGCTTTAGACGGACCTCTGTGGTGTTTCTGGGAATGGTTGTCCATTTCGTTGCTTTCTATTTGATCTTCCTCAACATCCCAGATGATGCCTCTGTCATCTTTAATACCACCACCCAAAAGAAGCCATATCTAACTCCAAGGTAGTATTTCTCTAACAATTTAACAATAAGGAAGAGTGAAAACAGGGAAGGCCAGTCACAATTGTGTTTTAATAAGAACTATATTTTCTCTCTCAGTGTATCCATTGCCCTGCTGTGCAGCTTCTTGCTTGGACTTGGGGACAGTTGTTTCAACACACAGCTCTACAGCATATTAGGCTGTGTTTATGCTGAACAAAGCACGCCTGCTTTTGCCATCTTCAAATTCATCCAGGTAATCCCGAGTTGCCAATTCTCAGACATTGTTAGCAGAGCTGAGCAAAGCTACGTTAAAATGTTGTCTCGTGAAGTATGAAATAAATTCACCTGAAGCCCCATTAAAAAGGAAAAGAACAAGACCCACATATGACTCTTAATCTCCCCTTTTGTTTGCTGCAAAATTGGTCTCTAACAAGAAATAAATCCTAGAAATTTTGGTATTTTCTTAAAGTTCAACTGAAATTAAATTGCATTTTATTATTTTTTTTGTCCACTACAGTGTACCAAAATGTATATTTTATATTTTTACCTTATTACCTTATTTTAATAAAGCCAATCAAATCTTGCATAATTCATAGGTAGGGGAGACAGTCGCTCTGAGCCAGACAGAAGGCTCCTACACAACACAAGAGCCACAGACTTTGAACAACAACCCACATTAAGTTTCCTTTCAGACACAAACACATGTCTTGTCCTGCACCTTAGCTTGTTGAACGAGTGACCAAACAAACCTTCACCTGGTAAAAGTGCACTGCTAACATTTACAGGCTAGGCAGCTAATTAGCCAATCAACGTACCTGCAAATGTCACTTGGGTCTGGTTAGATTCTGGTGTGGTCCTTCCTCTTCAATGGCTCAATACATGATGCAATGCTAGAAACACAAAATAATGCAGTTAGCTAGCTATTTTAAGCTAAGCTTTGCTAGCGTTTGCAGCTTATGTTAGCGCAGATAAACACAGTTTAAACCATTGCTTACACTTTTACTCTTGTGGGAAAAATACACCACCCTCCAAACTCTTTATACAGGCTACAGAGTATTACAGACATCCAAAGCTCAACAGACCTGTCGTGCCTACTTAAGGTTGCTAAGCTATGATTGGTTGATCGCTGTTCGAGGGAGTTGTTTGGCAAATGGTCATGTCAGTAATGTACCATTTGGATCTGTTTGACAAAGCAATGGTAGATTGAGAATAAAATATGTGTTGCTTCCTACAGTCCAGGGGTTAGCTGTTGTCCAGTGTTGTGGGAGTAACTTTATCTTTTGAACAACAAACTCAAATCTATGATCCTTTGTCAGTCTGTTTTTGCAGCAGTGGCGTTCTTCTACAGCGGTTACCTCCTGTTGATGTGGCAGCTCCTGGTGATGGTCATCCTGGGCTTCACTGGAACACTCTGCTTCTTCGTGGTGGAGAGGATGCAGAACTTCTCTGTAGATTTGCAGGAATATTAGAAACAAGACATTTCTGTATATCAGCATTGCTGGGAGAAACTAAGGCCTCAGAAAAACAGTCCTGTATCTTTAATTTCATGAGGGGTTATTTTAAAATCTCTTTTTAGCATAATGCACTGTACACATTTGGATAACATTCACACTCAGAATTGTTGACTGAAACCAAGTTGCCTTAAGAAAACTTTTGAATCTATCAGCCTGGATTGTACCTTGCACACCATCTGTTCTGGTTACCCAACAATACACAGTTTCATCGTTAATCATTAACATTATTATACTACTGTTCTGTTGCACTGTTGGTCTTACTGTAGGATTCTACAAATAACCACTCACCTTATCTCGTACTTATCCGCATTGCTTCCAGCTCAGGTTTGTTATTAGACAAATGTCATTGTTGAAAATATTGTATACATCTAAAAGTGTTTATAACTTTTAAAACTGTTCATAGTTTGTCAGAATGATTGACAGTTTGATAAAGTTAGATGAGAGAAAATAATGCAATATTGTTCCTGTCATGTTTCAGTACATGTAATTACAAACTAATTAATGTCTGGCAATCATTGTTCTTAACTTTTTTTTTGTAAATTTTGCATGTTGTCAGTGTTTTGTTTTTTTTGTGAATCTTTGATGAATAAAGTTGTATGCATTTTGCATTTTCAGTGAATTAATCAAAATTGGCGAGCAAAAGTATTTACTGTATTATGTAGCATTTTGTAATAAATATGTAGTTCAAATGGTGTAGATGTAAAACAGCCAAGGCCACTGAAAACAACTGAAATAAAAGGTTCAATCTGTAGATAAATATTAATGGGAAATGTTTACTGAGGTCATGCTTATTAAGTTGCTTACGACCTGTAAATCCGACAAATTGAATCTACGCTTGAATTTTATGTTCGTTGACTGAACTGAGTTACAGGAATGCTTAAATGTTCCCTTCAGCCTGCAGCTTCAGCACCCCAACACTTTTGACAATGTGGCATTCCCGGAGCAGGGCCCTGTTTTAAGAAGCAGA
This sequence comes from Maccullochella peelii, assembly GCA_002120245.1. Taxonomy (NCBI): domain Eukaryota; kingdom Metazoa; phylum Chordata; class Actinopteri; order Centrarchiformes; family Percichthyidae; genus Maccullochella; species Maccullochella peelii. The sequence continues at coordinate 6,577 of LKNJ01001673.1, forward strand.
TTTATTGAATTATCTAGATAACTTTACTGAGAGTCTGTTTCTGATTGAAGTGGATTGGGGGTTTTACTCACTGTAATGTAGTCAGTGCACATCCAGTAGTCACTTTATTGTATCACAAAACAAGATAAATCTACCGGATTTAATCCTGATTTGCCAGATTTATTTGAAAATTCATGAGGCCATTAATCAAAAGAGGAGCAGGAGGAAGAGGGTTGAGGTGGAAGAGAAAGGGTTATAGGCCTTGAGGTCCCACATTACTTCACTGGTAATTGAGTATTGATTACATTATAATGAGAGTAAGCAGTTTTGTGTAATCTTAACTCAGTTGTCCCACTCACTTGACAACAAAGCACAGATGGGCTACGTAAAGTATACAGAATCCTGCCAGAATTAAATCATGGCATTGGTTAAGAGAGATAACCTTGTAAGGCAAGTAACTAGGTTTGGATAAGTCTATTACCTGAACGCTGGTATGTCTAATGCGTCACCTATTAGTTATTCCACAATGTTTCTTGTAATAAATAAAAACTTTTTTTATCTGCAGCACTGTCAATATAAGTAAAACTTTTAACTCTTCATCATTTAATATGTATTTATTAGCACAAGAAAACAAGAAAACACTGATTCCAATTTCAGTCCGTCTATTTAAACCCATTGTTTTACATTTGCAGAAAATTGAAGTTCTCAATTTCATCTTGTCATCTTTTCAAAACAGCACAGTTTTGTTTATTAAAAAATTCCCACATAACTCTTCACCTTCTCCTCAGAAGTATTCTGCCTTGTGCAGCCTTGATTTCCCAGAACACTACTTTAGCCGACTGCAAATTTGGTCGAAAAGCAGATCAAATGTGTACATCAGTGCTGATCTACTTCATTTTGTCACATCCTCACACATACTTCATGGTTCTAATTAGAGGGCTTCATTGAAATAGACCTACAGGATACATGACTGGGGCTTGTCAGAGGTCTGAAATCTGAAATGAAGCGCTGCTGTCTTTGTAGTCAGGTGTTGTGTTTTTGGTGCTCGACAAGAGTTGTACTGTCAGGGTACTTAACCAATGAGACAGATGAGACAGTTTTAATTTCAAAGTCTGTCTGTGCCCAGGGGATTAATTCATTTAATTTATTAATTTTCATCTGTGACCTGCTCGATTGCCTCAGACTGTCAGTTTAACCAGAGACCCGTGTTTATTACCACGTTTTTGTACCTGTAGCTCGCTCGGTTATTAAATTTGAAGACTTGCCTCATTTCCATGAATTATGGAAATCACACATCTGAGGGTATTTGTAGGAATAAGGTTGAGAACACAATTAAATAAGCCAATTTGAAAAGAGAAACATATCCTATCAAATTAGATGGCTAACAACCCTCTGTAAATTATATGCAGGATGAAATGAGCACAAACAGTTTTTTACTGCTCATTTGTTTTTTTTCTCCTGCTGGTAGCTTTCCACACAATAGATGTTGTTGCAACCATCAGCAGCACAATTAAACTAATCATTCAGCAGTGTGTGTTCATTGTTCATGGATCAAAGGTTTGTGTGATCAGTGGTTGTGCTAACGTTTATGAGAATTAGCCTTGCATTAATTAATAACTCCAGATTGATTTCCCTCCACAGCAGCAGAAAAGAAGCTAAACTCAAATTTTACTCTACAAAAATATATTTTTTTATTATGGATCTGCAGTCATGACCACCAGAAGCTGACAGAGAAGCTGAGTTCTAAGGATCGGACATAATGCCAGTGTTGGACAGGGATGAACAGCACGTCTCCAGGCTGTAACACACATTCGAGATACAGAGCCTTGGCAAACTCCGGGAAACGCTCTGTGTCTGGATTCTCCACCTCCACCTGCATGGAAGGAGTCAGAAATTGGAAACACTGCATATATTTGCAGGCTCAACATGTACTATCTCTATGGACTGTCAATCCCACCTGACTGGTATTGTGAAGGAGCTGTGACTGATGAGGGTACAGCTTGTCTGTGTCCTCTGGGGAGTACAGGCGAATGTATTTGCTTCCGACCACCTGATGTATATATGGGGGAAATCCCATGTGGTAAACAAACCGCGATCACGTGACAGAACTTTGAGACTAACTGGATTCATAAAGCAGCGTTGGTATCGTCACCTGAGCCAGGAAGTTCTGCTGAGGGTCTTGGTGAAGAGGAGACACTGTGCCTCCGGGCCCAAACCAGGCGTTTACAGTAATGTCGTCTTCGTCTCCTTCACCAAGGCAGCAATAATCAGGGAGGCGGATGTCTTCCTTCAGCTCCGGTATCTAAGGCAACATCAAAACAAACAAAATCCCATCAAGAGGGCATTTAAGACTTAAGAATTTCACTGACTAAATAATATCTTGTGGTTTCTTACCAGAACATTTGCTGACATTTCCCAGCAAGTTTCCCAGCATTTTTTTCCTTTTACTCTGCATTTCCTCGTGGTATTTTAAGTATTTTTAGCCACCCCAAAAAATACATAGCCCCAGGACGGATGTTCCCCTCAGGATGAATTGCAGTAATTTTGGTGAGACCTGTAACTTCATGTGGTGCAATCATCTTTGGTTTATGACCAAATACCTGCCAAACTAATGACATTCCTATCAGCCTCAGTTGTAAGTTGTGGTTCATGCTAATTAGCAAATGTAAGCATGCTAAAATCATTGTGAGCATGTTAACATGCTGACATTAGCAAAAAAATCACCGCTGCGCCTAAGTACAGCCTCATAGAGCACAGCTAGCATGGCTGTAGACTCTTAGTCTTGTTAACATTTATTTATTGGATGTTTTTAGTGCCATTCAATCTTAATGTGGCTAATGGCGATCAGCAATGTACCTATCCAACTTTTTCCTCTCCCAACACTGATTCTGATTCCTCAGTTTAGGATATCTGCCGATACTCAGTACCGATTAAATACTAGTGCTCTCTTTTCCCAAGTTTAAAATCTTTATACATCACTGTGATAGTTTTATGTAAAGTAACACGAAGCCGGACATTGATGTCACACTAAAATAATAATGAAGAGTAAACAGATGGCCCAGACTCCAACATTTAGCTTTCAAATTATGTCTCATTAGACATGCACTTCAAAATACGCACATAATAACCCTTTTGGTCAGTTATTCTTATTAATAGTAAGAAATTAAACAATTATTCTTAAGAAAAGATCACAAATTGTAATTAACGTGTTCATTATCTAAAGTAAAACATCAAATTTGTCTTTTTCATGTACATGTATACATGTACATGTATATAAACAGCTGATTACAGGTGACTCCTGAAGGATGAGGATGTAGTGTGAAAAATCAGGATGAGTGATGACTCCTCGTTTGGTCTCATTCTGATCTATCAAACAGCCCAAAACACCCAACTTTTAGCTTGACATGGTGCCCTTTTTGTAAAGTTCAATCCAGACAATGTATTGACTTGTATGGTAAAATTAGGACTAAAAAGTCAATAGTGTTGAAAGCAATGTGGTGTAAGGATGAAAGCTGGAAAAAAAGGATAATTCTAATCTTTATAGTGCCAAAAAATATACACCGAATAATCAATTAGTAAACTGACTAAATGAATAGATTATTATTTTCAGAATCATGTAGTAATTTCCAAAGTCAACAACATACAGTACCATACCTGATCAAAAAGCTGGTGCTGAGCGAGATAACCCGAACCTCTCACTCCATCCTGGGTGATTTTGATCCACAGAGCAAATTAAAATCAAAATACTGTGTTAAAAATCACATGGAGGTGTTTTATCTTTCTTTGTTCATGTTAACAACGCAGGAGCGAGACTTGATGAGGATGCACTTACTTTATTTAAAATGTATCGATCAATGAATTCATTGACCGTAAGCAGTGTTTGTGACCATTCCTCGTCTGTGTACCTGGAGCCCACCTCAACAGGAACGGTCCGACAACCAGCAACAGACCTCAAGTATTCTATGCTTTGCGGGAGGGAGAAAATAAATGAATTAAACATTACTGTAATACTAGGCCTACAGCATAATTAATTAAAAATAAAATCTAGCACTGCTCAAAAATATGTCATGCGTGCGCTTCTGGATGTCCTCCTCCACCATCAGAGCTGAGAGTCAGATGCCAGGAGCCGTATGTCAGATGTCAGAGTGAATAGTCAGATGTCAGGAGTCCGCAGTGAGAGGGAGGACAGTAAAGGATATTCTTAAATGGAGAGGCAGTTACATCAGACTCTGGTGTCAAACATTAGAGTCAGGAATCAGGGGTGTTGTGACAAGTAAACCAATCTAAACTCAGTTCATGTTCTTCCCACTTACCCACATTTTAAGACAATTAAGACTGAAACTTAAACTTATACACTATACATCATAGTGCCTGGTCAAACAAGCCTAATGTAAATGGTATGTTACATCCTGCAGGTTTTCTGGAAAAGTTAGACGGTAGACGGAAAAGCTAGACTGAACACAGGGTTGTAGTGTTTAGGACTAGTGATGTATATGCTAATACATACTAATACCATGAAGCCAGTGCTTATAGACGGAAGTGGTTTTCTAAATGAAAATGTACTTTTTGAACCTAATCTATAATTTTCTTACAGACTTTTGGTAGAGAGTTTGACTGAATGAGTTTAACATGCTAATAATGATAAATGGGTTCATAATAGGGGAAAAAATGACATTGTCATTCAGACAAAAATGTGCAGGACGATACTGATGGATGATACCAGGCCATATCATGCAAATGGAACACTTAATTTAACAAGAACACCCACACACAAAAAAAACAAAAAAAAAACCTCCAGGGGTGTTCGTTGAGGGCGGGCCAGTGGTCAATGATCCCTTCTAAAATCACTGGTTTGAGGGGGAGCAGGTAGTTTGTGTTGAAGCTCTCCAGTGAAGGACACCTGATCTTGGGAACTGCCAACTCTTCTTTGATCACAGGAACATGTGGGCACTCGATCTTTAGTCTCTGTTAATGATGCCAAAACAACAAGGCTTTGTCAAGTCATTAATTCCATTCTAAAATGAGGAGCTTTAAGGGGAAAATAACAAGAAAAACTGTGTGTGTCTGTTATCTTATGACTCTATAATAGAGCTGAAATGGTTAGTTTTTTAATCGATGAGTCAATTGTCAGAAAAATGAATTGGCAAGTATTTTGATAATCAACCAATCTGTTTAAGTCATTTTGCAAGCTAAAATGCCAAAAACTCCAGCTTCTCAATCATGAGGATGTGCTGATTTTCTTTGTCTCATGTGATAGTGAATTCATTATCATTAGATTTTGGACTGGTGGGTCAAAAGAAGCAATTTGAAGATGTCGCCATGGGCTTTAGGAAATTCTGATGGGCATTTCTCACTACTTTCTGACATTTAATTGAACAACCGAGAAAATAAACGGCAGATTAAAAGATAATGAAAATAGTGGTTAGTTGCAGCCCCACTCTAGAGTGCAGTTAGACAGGGATAGTTATGGTGTTTTAAAGGCTTATTTAAAAAGTTTGACTTTTTCAAAAGAACAGGAAAACAGGAAAAATCCTGCTAACCTTACTCTAAACTCTCCACGTCAATTTTGATAGCATCTAAACAAAGTGTCTGTTGATGGAGTGGAGGAAGATGAATGGCAACAAAAAGAAATATGTCTCTAAAACTTCTGCCTTATTCTCAAATGTCCTCATTGTTTGACGCAAACTTTGAATCATCGAGAATCTAGAAGAGAACCTTTTCTTGGCTGCACCACATGAAACTGCTACCGTAAAACTGTGAGAAAACTACCTTTCTATGTAGTTTTCCATGGATAAGTGAGCATACCATTGATGTTAGGCAAAGGTGCACTTAGTGGTCACCTAAATTAAACCAGCAGTACGTGGTAATGATTACTGATGATTTCTTTCTTTCTGTTTTTGTAACTTTCATAATAAATGTGCTGTTGCAATTCATTTTAAGCCTCAAGAATTCTAAGAAAACAATGTTCAAATCTTACTGAAGCATCTCTTACTATCCCCACTTCAAATCCTTTTACACCACTTTATATGGTACTACTGAGGTAACTAGTAACTTATGATAAACTAAAGTGACATACATAGAATAATGTTTGAGTAAATAGACCTCTGACCTTGACCTCAGCATGTTCACTTTCATCTTCTTCTTTAGTGGATTTCCTGACTTCCCCCTGCAGAATCCGAACAATAACCTGAAGTATATCATCCATGATGGTGGCACCCATGAGTAAACCCATGTCACAAGTCCTTACAGCCTGCACGACCTCGTCTGCTGATGGAACTTCGCGGCACAGAGCGGCCACTTTGAACAGGCAGCCGTAAGAATAAACACGTCTCCATTCTTTGTCCACGTGGCGCCATGTTCCCGTGTTGAGTTTCTCCCATGAGAAATCCAAAATGATCTGAGCATTAAGCATTCGGCTGGTACTCATAGTGTCGCTGTACAGCTGCTGTCTGGACCGCTTCAGCATTTCCACCACACTTAACTCCACTTTGTCACTGAACTCCAGAGGAAACTGTTCCTCATTAAGAGGCAGAACAGCAGAGATCTTTGACCACAGCGTGGCCATTGATGAGAAGGTCTTTACCTATGCTGTGGGACAGACAGTGAAGGTGAGTTAGGACAACACTTGTTCAGACTGAATCCCTAATGATGATGCACTTCGAATTTTAAGCTAAATTTCCATGTTCACTGTTTGGAGATTTTAACAATTCACTGTGGTTTTCGGAGGCAAAGGTTGTCATTTAATCACTTGTTCTGTGCTCAACTGGTCATGGGTCCACCGATATAATCTGCTAAAACTGCCCACCATCGTTACACACATACACAGGGCACTTGTTTTCTCTGTCGCTAACAGCCTCTTTGCTGCAGTGAAACAGATGCATGCACCTAATTTCCAAATTGGCAACCACAAAACGCAGGTGAGGACATCATGAGCCAGAACTGTGAATGTGACACATGCACAATGACGACACTCTGTCACATGGTTTCTGAAACCGCCAACTCTGCCTCCATGTGACTCCATCCATGTTTGGATGCTCTGGTTAGCTGGAGACGATGCCAAAGTACGAGGCAGCCAACTCTGAGCACCTGAATCATTTGAGTACAGAAACCCAGCTTTGTGAACTTTGAGGCAGACTGACCAGAACTGAACTGAGTGGTTGTATTTAATATGCCACATGCCTGAGGTAATCACCAGTGTCAGGGCAGTTATGACGCTGCAGTGCACGCCAACAGGACTCCTATCAGTCCGATATTCTGCACAGTCACATCAGCTGAAACATTAGTGCAACCTTTGACTTTATACATATTTTGCAAGAACAACAAAACAAGAAAAAACTCCAATTATTTTGGATGTTTGAGGAATTATGGTCCTACTGTCAAATTGTATTACGGAAGTCATTAAGGAAGATGGGCAGAGTGAAAGTGCACCATCCATTTTCTAATTCAGTTGTAGGAGGAAGATAATGACATTTTTCTTCAAAACCACAGAAATTGCACTCTAGTGCCACTTTTAGATAACTGTGCATGTAGCATGTTTATGAAACAATTTCACAAAAGAGGGATTCACTGAAGGACCTGATATCAGCTTTGTTGCTGTCAGGCTGGATCATAAAAACTTTAATTAAAAGGTATATTTAAACACCCAAATGCAAGTTAAATATGGAATCTAAAAATATGAAAATGTTGCTAAATATGTTTAGTTGCAGTCTGCATCTCCAAATTAAATAATGGGGTGTCAAATTTGGCTGAATAGGCACAATTTGATTCTGTATATTTACGAAAAACATACAAATTTCTCTTCACTTTTTGTAAGCGTCCCCACGGTGTAAAGTGTGACAATGACAATAAAACACAGCTCTAATATATTAGATATCATGAGGAAAATTTTGGCACACTCTCTGCTACATTTAATGTGAAACGTAATCTGGTAAATAAAGTAACAAGTGTAACATTTGGGTTGATTTGTAAGGCGGGCTAATACTAAACTGACACATTTTTAATCGCTACTAGCTAAACTGAATTGAAGACGTTAAATGTTATATTTACCTGTTATAACGACATTTACACCGTTAATCCAATACTATATGTAAGATATCAGACTGTAACCGGGTACCGAAGCTGCAACAACTCCAACCACAACTTTACTGCCTGTGGGACAATAATAACATACCGGAAGGGAACTCGGGCATCGGGAAACATTGGTTCCACGTTACGTTCAAAACTGAGTAAAAAGCTTCCCAAAATGGTGCAAAAAATACGTGAGCTCACCGTTATAACAATTTAAACGATTTTAGCTTTTAAAAAGTTAGCATAAACATTGATCTGCATTCACTCTGTGCTCCTGTAGAGGGTAGTAACATCGGCACATCCCCTAATCTGTAAAATTAAGTATCAGACACAATATCCTGTAGAGCCAATTTAGCATTGAAATGAATGACATCTTGTTAAGTGATTGGACTGTAGCGGAGACCCACGCCACCCAACACACACACACACTGTACACACACCTGTTTGTCATACCTTGCCAGTATCCTACTGTGCATACACCCTCCTACATTCTGCTCCTACACTGTCCCATCTGTCTACAACCTCTCAGCCTTGTAGCTGCACAAAAATCTGCCTCTCTCTCATCTGAGCTCTTTCTTTTTGAGATTATCAACCAACTGTAGTAACTGTGACAGTACAGCCTGATATACATGCACATAGAGACACCTTAAATAAATAATAAATCTGTCTCTACAGGTGAACAACATCCAGTCATTATGTGGTATTGAGACAATTCCTCCATCATAATGAATGATGGTGCAATTGTAACACAAACATTTGTTTTTCCCCTCTTTTCATTGCACCTGCTACTCAGAATGTTTTATGTAAATACAGATATTCCTAGAAGGCTGATTGATATGTATCTGCTCACACAAAGCTAAAACAATAATTGGGTTTGTCTATTTGATGTCACACAGAGATATTTTAGTTTTTCGTATTCAATTGCTTTTTTGGGGGGGAAGCCTGAACAAACATGATAGGAAACCTTCGGCAGGGAAGTCTAGAATCTATAAACACACAGCACTATTATCAAATGTCAAACACTCTATGAAATTCAAATAATCTCAGTGCAAACCATGGAGCTGTTCCTGTATGTAAAGCAGATGGAAACAAGAGAGAGTCAGCCTGCCTTTCCAGGAATCACAGGGGATTTTAAAATGTTTCATGCATTTCTGTTCATTGTCACTGTGTAAACAGCAGAATTCTCGCGGCTCGATCTATTGTTCACTTACTCGCATGGAGGTGAGAAATTACTGTAGAGGCCAAAACTGCAGTGTGTTGTTTTTTCTCTTTTAAGCTCTTGCGATTGCTTTTGGAATAAAGGGACTAAAATACATTTAATGTAAAAGAATAAAGGAAAGGATGTAGAGCAGAACAAACTTTCAGAATATTTTATAAGCTGAAGGTTTGACCTGCACAGGAAACTGAATTAAGGATAAGTAAGTGTGTAACATCAAAAAAGACTAATAACAATCAATTACAATAAAACTTTGGGCCGAAAACATCTATGTCAACCTGCATTGCCACTAAAATAGCCTGTGGATAACACAGGTCCCTGTATGGACTTGGCCTCAGCTGGTCAAACACAGTGTGTTCATTATTGTATGGGATGCTGTGGGAGACAAACCTCTCACCATGATGTGAATGCTGTGTTTGTGTAGCTCTGCTTGTGTGAGCGGTGGGGGGGTGGTCCCAGCAGGAGAGTCCGATGTATTATTCATATGTGTCTGACTTTGTGGTTGTAAGACGGTGTGGGGCTACACTGAAGGTCAGAGGCCCAGCAATGTTATTCCTCTCTGTGCTGTCAGTGCTGTCTTCACGTGCCTGCCCTCCTCCCAAATCTCCATCGGCAGGGGTCAGTGACCTTTCCCCACTTTACGTGGAAGGCGAGGGCGATCGCTCTATCAGTTTCTCCCGGGGCCTCGTTAGCTGGTGTCAATCTGTAGAAAATACGTTTATTTGCTTTCTTACTGAGAGTTAGATGAGACGATTGATACCACTCTCAAGGTTTATGTGGTAAATATGAAGCTGGAGCCAGCAGCCAGATAGCTTAGCCTAGCATAAACACTGGAAGCAGTGGGAAACAGCTAGCCTGGCTCTGTCCAAAGGTAACAAAATAATTTTATTTCATTTAACCTAAATAGTCTGGGTGAGCCAATAATCAAGTTATTGTTGTGAGCCAATAGGAAATTAAAAACATGTTTTCTAAATACATTCAATATAGTCATATGACACAATCTTCCTCAGCATATTGGAGTTGCCTGAGTTGCTAAGGAAGATTGCGTGATAGGATTGAAGGCTCCAGGACAGCTACTGAATGGACCTTGTGGTGAGATTGTTTTGTCAACTGCTCTTTTCAAGGTCAAGAATGAACTTTCAATTGCACCAATCAATCCACTCTGACTCTTTTCTCCCTGAAAAAATGTTTTAATAATCTCTGTTATTATTGACATTATTGACATTATTGATATTCACTGTAACCATGAGTGCGACGTGCTTGGTTTGTTTTCGCTCAACTACTACTTTGAACAGTTCTAATTTTATGCCTCTACAAGTCTTCCTTGATATGTTACTTGGAATCTCGACTGTGCCTGAGTTTGTGCAGTAAACAATGAATTTGGTTTATATTATCATGATTCCCTTTGAACCTGCTTGTCTCAGCAGTGCTGTAACAAAAAGAGCAGCAGCAGCTCAGGCTTTGCCAACAGCCAAACAGGGCAGCAGGGCAGCATGGACCGTGACTGTCAGCAGCGTATTCCCAGAGGCCCACGAGGGCTGAACCACCGGGACACCACAGGAGGGATGTAATCACCACCATTACGCTCCAGGTGCTACTGAAATAAAAGATGGAAACAAGCCTCTGGTGGTGTTGCCATGGATCAGAATCCAATTAAACACTGTTTAGCTCAACACAAACTGCCAGTCGTAGCCTGTTGACTCATGAAATTAATGTATTGTTGTGGCACAAAGAAACAGAGAGTGCAGCACGACCCGAGGCAGGACCCATTCAAATCACAGTAGCCTCATTCTGGTGTGTGACGTAAATTTCATTAGGCAATTGAAGTGTCAGAGAGACAACGCAATGTTGCATCTGTAATTCCACAATCTGCGCATTTCTGAAGGTCATCTGTTTGCTTAAGCTTGCTCACAAACACACATCATGTCACTACCTCCAAATGCAGTGCCACATTTATCCCCATGGCAATTTATGCATACATAAAAGCTAGTGGAGGTGTTGGGTTGCTACATTCCTTGGGAACCTGGTAATGGATATTTGGAAACACCCTGAGGAGGTAACAAATGAGAGGTGTAAAGTTAAATGTCCTGTGAAATCATCAGGAGATCTGAAACAAGCTGCCTTTACAGCCTCTGGGTGGTTTCCACAGACAATTATCTTGGGCACACCCAGCCCTCAGCTCAGTGTGACTACAGGTCAGCGGCGCAGGTCTGCTCACTTACAGATGTTGCTGGTAAAGTCAGAGGCGGGGATGACGGAGCCGTCCCCTGGGTCACTTCGAAGACATGGGCTCGCCAGCTTGGCATACCTCCACAAAGCGGTGTTAGTGGAGCGCTCTTGCATGCTTGCTCCAAGCAGGTGCTCAGTTCCAGTGGCTTAATGTGGGACGCCAGAGTGCAGGCAGTCCGTCAAAACCACTTTGGATCAAATTAATGCAACCAGGTGTGCCCCTGCAGTTGGGGCTCAGGTGACACCTGCTACTTCCCTTTAATTAGAGCTCAAACAGCTGTTTCAGGATAGAGAGGGAGAGGGTCCCCAGGTTAGTCTGCTGCCGCACCGCTTAATACTGGTCACATTTGATTATTGCTGTAAGTTTTGGGTAATGCTGATACATAAATCAATACCTGGCAGTGGAGAAATATAGGTTTCACCCTTTAGGAGCACATAAAAAAGTAATAATGACATTGAATGTGTATGCCTGCTTGAATAATCCCCCTGTTTCCCCCCCTGTGCATTCATAAGAAAAGTATGGCACTTCTGGCCAAAAAGACTCACTTCTGACAAATATGACTCACTTGCTAAAGCAAGGTGAAGATAAAAGTGGAGGCAGTCTTCACTTCGTTATTCTAGTACTATGAAGAATCTTCAGGGGGCTGCAAGCTCTGAGGGCAGTTTAGGTAGCTTTGATCTTTCTTGGATGCAGTAATAAGCATAGTGCAGATGAAGAGAGAAGGTATCCATCTTGAAATATGATTTCCCCTTGGTTCTTTAACAAGGCTAAAAAGAGGTGGGTGGTCAGCTCCAGGGGCTCTGCAGGAAATTCTAAGCTCCTGACAGGGTGCGAGTGTAGAGCTCATGCATACAACTGAACAAAGTGATATTACTCCAAATGTTCGGGAGGCCCCTGAAGCTGGGGATCCTGTGAATCATTACTAAAACTGCATGCCCCCCCACAGTTTGTAAATCTGCAAGTCACAAGGTGGAAAATCTGTATCATAAACCTGGAGAGACAGAACATTTCTAAATCTGCCTATAGTCTCTACAGAGCATGCCTGACGTGCTGCACTTCTGAGATACAGGAAAGAAATAATTAATGACACCGGTTTGATGATTAATCTCTCTTCATACATATGCAAATATACAGTAAATGCATTCTTAATAATATGGTAACAGTGTACACTCATCCAGGGATTTGAATCTATGTGTGGAATTAAAAGAGATCTTTTTGAAAATGGCAAAATTATGTCTTTAAGACACTTTCCTTTAACAAACAGAAAACCTGAATGCTCATCCTCTCCCAGCTCTGTTCTGAAACAGTTCAAAGGTCAGTCTAACACTAAACTAACTATAAAAGTTCATTTACCAGCAGAGAGCAGTATTGTGGCAGCAAAGTCCTCCCCCATCATGGCTTAATAATTTATTATGCAAAGAGTTGCGCATGCTTTCTTTGTTGACAGTGTTTTGACTCCAAAAGCTTTTCATCAGGTCAGATAAATGAATGACAAACCCCAACATTACAGAGAGAGACTGTAAAACAGAGATTAAGACTTCAAAACCCTGTCAAGAGACAGAAAATTATTATTAGCTGTGTACACTACAGACTCAAAAAATGTACAGTTTGCTATACTTTCCAATATAAAGCAGAATGATTAATTCAGGTAAAGAAATAGGTGTCTGACCCAGCTATAAACAGAAAACAGCTAATAGAGACCTCCATATTAAAATTATTGAAATTTCTAACAATAAGTTGCATCCAATCCTAAACAAAATGCATCTATAATATAGGTCTCTTTTTCCTCTTTCCATATTTGTTGAATTTAAAGTTGGAAGTTCAAAAAAATGGGATTTTATAAAAAAAAGAAAATGTGAAAAATGTAAAATATATATTTTTGTATCTATTGTACCTTTTTATCTTTGTATTGCACAGGCTCACAAAGGTGACAGAAGACCAGAAAGACATCCAGAATTGAAAATGAACAAAAACCCACATAATGGTGTATACACTTGAGTCAAGAATGCCTTTTGGCGGTTTGTGAACAAATAAAAGCTGTGGGTGTCTGACCTTGGCACACATGTTACCAGCTTCAAACTGGGTCAGCAGTCACCTCTACTTGTGAAAAGAAGTCTATTCTTCATTTGTGCGCAAGTTGAAATGTAATGCACCGGGTGAATGCATCCACAGAGTTGTGTGTCAGTATATGGGAGGGTAAATGTTCGCACTTGTTTGCAGTGGAAGGAAGAAGATGGTTAATTTTCGTGGCACCTGTGACCTGCCACTGTTTCTGCCACAAACAACTGCCTCGATAAATAAGGAGTGAGAGAGGAAGATGTATCGTGGCAGAGTCTTGTGTTTTTATCCCAACAGTCTTGGGTGGATGTATGCAGAGCACTGCCAAAATGTCATCACATGATATTGATTTGGTAAACCTGAGGAGCTGATTGATGATTTTGACTCTTGACTCTGGAGCTTCCCTTTTATTGGCTTTCTGTTCGTTTCTGCATGTGTGACAGAGATGCACCATATGGGGGGAAAGTCACCATATTTTCCATTGCATTTAATAATAATCATTGTCATTCCAAATCCCCTTCAAAATGCACAAATATACATTACTTTCTTTGCATTATACCATGAATGCTTTGCAGTAGATGGAGACAGAAACAAGAATAAAGCAGAGCAAAAAAATTCAGTCCTTCAGCCACCTGCCGAGTAACAAATACACAGACACATCCCTGAACATGCCCAAGGGCTCTTTCTCATCCAGCTGTCAAATGGGTGCTGATACATCATCCAAATTCTGTGTTCACATTCTGACACTTTGACCTCTCTGAATAAATCTTTAATATGTCTGAATGAGTTGGATGTTCTTGGTTTTTGTGTGGGAATTTACAGGGATGAATTTTCAAATTACCAAAAAATGTGGCACTTTTCTCTCATACAGATTTATATGGTTTGTAGTTTTGAGAGTGTATATGTCACCCTTTTTGAGGTGTTTGTCATCTTATTGAGAGACAATACAACGAGGACAGACACATTGTGGCCAGTTGTTGCCAGTCTTTCCTGCACTTAGTTCTTCCACCCAACACAGCAGACTTTTACAGATTTCCTTACGAATGTTTCCTCTTCATCAAATACAAATAGTGATCTATTCCCAAGTCCTGCTATCTAAAAAAACAAAGCTGCATTACTGGTAACCTTGGAAACTGCAGTCTTGTTTGAAATGGCTGTAGCACTGGTCCTTCAAAATTTCAAATTGTTCAACCATCCGCAGCTTTCATGTATTATGTTAGTCATTGATGCTGACATAATATATGGTAAATCAACTTTGCATTAAAACTCTACCTCCTATGTATTCTCTGAAAAATCTGTTAAATGAGGAATCAATAAACGTCTAAAACGATACTGAGGACATACAGCTAAACTGGCTGAAGGACTGCTGTCCTCCATAAGCTTCTTATATTTCCTTTGAAATCAAAACCCAACCGATTCATTAGTTCCCTCTGTCTAGTTCAGAGAAGATTTGCCTTGGGGGGGATTTGTCTTGCTTTGCCTGTGAGCCTCACAGCTTGTTTCATGTTAACTTGATTATATTTTTGACACTTACAACTGAAATACCTATATGAGAAGTTATAATATGAGTTATATATAAGTTACAGCATTTTAACGGCTTTCAGTGTTAAGACACTGGTGGTCAGGATATAATTTTCCTCAGCAAAAGTGTAATTTTGATCCACATAATTCACAACGCACTTTTATTTGCAGCAAAGTAAAGAGGATTTAGCAGTCCTGTTGTAATCAATAACAGCCTTTGTGGACTTCATCCATAAAAACAGTTAAAATGTGAGTGGGAAGATCCTTTGATTCTCTGTCTGGCCACAGAAAACATTTCCAGTTGCCATATTTTCCGCTGTTTAAACACTGAGATGAATCCTTTGCTTGTAGGATGTGGAAGATTTGGCAGTTCACTGACTCCAGGCAAACTTGGCAAGCCTCACTAGTTTGTATTTTAGCTCAGATAGACTACAGTCTATCTGTTATAACAAACTCAAGCCTCTCCCCTGATATGCACCTCTAATCTTGATGCTAATGCTAAGTAAAACATACAAATGTTGTGATTCATTATGGTAATATTGTAGCAGAGAGCAGCCTGTGTGAAATCATGAAAATAATTCAAGCTGTTCACCTCAAGTCATTTTTCACTGCAGTCAGTGACTCTTCTTCCAGAACAGAGAAGGAAGAAAAAACACATTTTTAAAAATACAAACACTTCATTTCTCCAAGAATTTCTTGTGTCCAAGTTCCATCTCTGTGACAAAAGGAAGATGAAACATGCCCCCACTGTGTTTTGCCAGCATTAAAGGTCATTTTGTAATTATTCAGATATGATACATTAGCATGTGTGGTCACTGTAATTATGATCATTACACCATCATTGACATTATCACAGTGAATTAAATGTAACTATAAAATCAGAGCAATGCAAATGCTACAAACACCATCAACGAAAGAATGCACTGTACAGACAAACAACACCTTACCAAAAAAACAAAAAACATTATATGTAACAAACAATATTAATCATACATAAAAAGATATATAAACACATGTCTAACTAACTAACAAACATGCACACTTGTATATGCACACATATAGATGTACTTTCACACTTGCACAGTGTGTGCATAAATATACTTGCAAAATAAACATATATCCCCCAATATAGAGAATCAGTTTAAAAGAAGAATGAATAATACATGCAGATTCCAGCTATAATTTTAGCGTCAAGTTACTATTAGGAATCGCCCCTAAATTATCACTATGCAAAAATATATTTTATTTGAATTCCCCTGAGACACTCTCACAAAATTAAATTTGGAGACCCTCCAGCTCTGCTTGATTTTATCTGGAAGTGGTGAGTTCAATTCTGGGAAAAATATAAACAGTAGATGCTGCAGCTGAGAAAAAGAAGGATGATGCAGATCAGGGGCAGAAAACGCTCCTAGAGGGCAAGGACAAAAAACATATTTTGTGGTTTAATTTGGAGGACTTGTTGTCTGGTGAATGTCTAGGATGGTGTATCTGGGATTGGCTCAAAATAAACTACAGAGGTTCATTATAATGAAGGAACATGTCACCTCATGCAACCGTGTGGCTTGTTAATGTGTTTTTAATCGTTATTTACCCTGCGTTCCTATGTCCTGCTCTCCATCCCGTCCATACCACATCCACACTTAACACGAATATTTTGACAGAAAGACACAAACTTATATTTTTTACACCACAACACTGCACGCCAAATCAGTCCTCAGATCTGATCAGAGGTATTTCAGCCTCTCCTTCAATTCATAAGCTTTGCATTGTTGCCACACATTTCATTTTTTTCCCACAGTACAATACACAGGTGCATGATTACCTCTCTACTTGTGTGATGGAGACATTTCCTCCATGACTTGGGGTCCCTTCATGCTTTCATTACAACCCAACCATACATCTTCCCTGTATCTCGATGGTGTTCGGGGAGTGCAGCAACCATCTGGGGAAGCATACAGACATACAACACTGTATCATTTGTGGCAACCTATCAACACCAGCCTCACCTTTTTAATCCTGATTTAGAGGGAGAAGCGAGTGCTTGGGCGGAGGTGCTGATGATACAATCCCCTTCACACCGGGCCTACGGAACAAAAGAGACCATGGAGACCAACTCTCCTCCAAGAGACACATGAATCATCTCTGACAAGGCTCCTCCCCCCGCGGTGTGGCCGCCATGAATTATCTACCTCTGTAAAGGCCTTGATCAATTAGTCAATCTCTCAACTGCGGCCCTCAATTAACAAGGTGATTCCCAATGCTGCTGGCTCCTAACATGTTGTGCATTACTTGACGCTGCCAATTAAAGCAGTGCTCCAACACAGCGCTCAGAGCTGATACGGGTAAGTATACTGAGGGATTCATCTATAACCACCCTGTGTGCCTGTGAAGCTGAAAATGAGGGGGTATAAAGCATCTCTCTTAGATTGATGTGCTCAGGGATGCTGTTAGAGAATTGATTTTGTTATAAATTCAGAGATAAGGTGCCAATCACCTGTGTTGGCAGCCAAAAACACCCAGTCTGAACAGAATTTGAAACGAAAGCAGGGGTAAAAGGAGATGTCTGCGGGTTCAAACAGAATACAGATTGGCAGTGGGATGTGTGGGCCAGTGCTCCACAGCAACATACCACTACCCTAAGTCCACTCCAATAGACCGTTGCATGTGTCAAGGGGACTCTGGTGCGTGAGGCTTGCTGTAATTGGAGCAATCTGTTCCCTTGGCCTAGAGCTGCTGAGGCTGTTACATGTTTGAAGTCATAACCCTGGCAAGATGTCCTCCATTTCCCACCGCTGGTGAGCTGCGCCGCTGCTTGTTCGAGAAGCTCCAACCTCTGCATGCTCTTCACTGCACCTAAAACGCCCTTTGACATTTGCACTTATGGAATGCCAGACTGCTGCCATCATGTTTGAATGCTTGGTCTGTCCCAATTCTCGTTTCTGTCTGTGAATTAGAAAGATCATTTCAAGAAAGTACAGAGCTTGAATCCACACATGTTTAGCTGCCTTTAAATATATTATTTTTAGCTTTCTTAAAGGTTAATCTTCGATCAGTGACTTTGAATTGCTATTGACCGTAAATGTATTACAAATAAATCTTTCAAACTTAAAGGAATAGTCATAGACATTTAGACGATGGACATTTTTGGGAAATACCCTTACTGGCTTTCTTGCTGAGCATTAGATGAGAAGATTGATACCACTCTCTCGACAATGAAGAGAATTAGCATATTTAGCAAACTGTCAAACTATGTCTTTAAGTAGGCTACTTATATTTCGAGCCAGTTAGTGTCCCTTTTACGGGGGCGTTATATATGCTGGAATTTGTGTGCGGATTTTGTTACCTTTGGACAGAGTAAGGCTGTTTCCCCCTGTTTCCAGACTTTTTTGCTAAGCTAAGCTGTGGCTCCAGCTACATATTTACAGTACAGACATGAGAGTGGTATCAGTCTTCACATCTAGCTCTCTGCAAGAAAGTTCCTTTAATCAAATAAAAAAGACAAAAAGGGAAACAAAACAGAATCCATGCACTGGCTGTTGCTTCTATTTCTTCACTTCAATATGCAGTGATTATGAACAACCTTGACATCCAAAGAATCTTTTTTTAGACTTCCATAATATTTGGTTTTCAACATATAAATTAGCTTCATTTTTTTGTACTTTTATGAACCAGAAAATATCCCCATATTTTTGTAAAATCAACCTGGGTGCTGTTACCATGTCTACAAATCAGTCTCCCATTCACTGGCCATGAAAGAGCTCCATAATTTGCCTCTCATCTGCGTATAGTCGGTGTTATTTGTTTGACTTCCCTTCACTCAGCACAGCGGTGACAATGTGGGATATGGAGGGAAAATGTCCAGCAGGTCTCAGGTGATCTCTATAGAAGTGCTAACCCATGTAATAGAACAACTGTGTACTCTCTCAGCTGCAGAGCATGACACATGAATGGCCACTCAAATCCTCGCATTAATATTGGAGTTGATAGACTCCCATCAAAGCTGCTGGGCCATATGCATTACATTTCCTGGCTCATTGAAATATCTTTTTTTCCCCTTCATTCTTTTTCAAATTAGACATGCTTTGTTGGAGGAGTGTCTTCCTCAGAAAAGAGATGAGGGCTGTAGATCTTTTTCAGAGCCGATGGCTGCTAAAACAATCCCGCTTACACTGTGATACATCTGCCTTTACCTTAAGTGGTTACGATTCTTTGAAAAGATGTGAATGTAATTTGAGGTAATGGCTAGCTGTGGCTCCTTATTCTGCTCCTTCAAATAAACTAGCAAGAAGAATCTAATCTAGAGATATTAGTTTCATCTGTGTCTTACTCTCAGTTGCATTTCTTTTTTTTTGCATCAACATGTTGCCGATTAAATCTTCAATTTGTAGTAAGCTGTCATGCTGTGATGCTATAGGAATACTGCTACCTCCAACTATAGTATATTCCTACAACCAGAGCACTTGACATCTGCAGAGCTCCATGTGAGGCCATCTAAATCATTTTGTACATGCATCCCCACATGGCCTGAATTGTACCTGACAGCTTGCATAATTGCAGATCTCTTGTGGGTCTTACAGGCCCTGATAAAGGCAGGTCGGGAAAGATTTTTTTTTTAATCAAAAGAGAATATTACAGGTGTGATGAAAATAATTAAATGTAATTAGCACACTGCTGCTGAGAACAATATGTATAGTTTTGCCCTGAAGTTCTCCCACTAGTAAATTAGGACACCGCTGAAGCTCTGCCGAGAAAGCTCCAAAAACCCTTTGTACACTACCTGCTCAGCAACACATGGCAGACAGAGTTGGCAACTAGCTGGTGAACATGGTGGGCATTTAGCTTAAAAGCCAGATATGTCCAACCAACAACTCCAAATGAATGATAATGTTGCTCCATAACTGCTGGATGTGTGAATAAACAACTGTTTGTGTTCGCAACTTGTTTCTGCAGCTCTCAAGTGGCAAAAAAAAAAAAAAAATCTGTTATTGCAGGTTTAAGGAATAAATTAAATTTAACGGTGTTGCAGAAACAGGTGAAAAAACGTGTTTATATATATATATATATATATATATATATGTGTGCATGAAGTGCCATACATACAATAATAATGCTAGAAAAGAAGCTAAAAGAAAAAAAAAAGTTTTATATTAACACGATATTGTTAAAATGGTGATGCATATAGTGTCCTTTTGTTGATATGAAAGTGTTTTTTCAGGCTAAGTTAATTCTTCTCCCTACTTTTTCATATTGTCCAAGTCAAGTCAAGTCTATTATATTTATATAGACCAATATCACAAATCACGGGGCTTTACAATCTGTACATCATACAACACCCTCTGTCCTTAGACCCTCCATTTGAATGAGTAAAAACTCCCCCCCAAAAAAACATTTTAACAGGGACAAAATGGAAAAAGCCTCAGAAAGAGCAACAAAGGAGGGGTCCCTCTCCCAGGACGGACAGACATGCAATAGATGTCACGTGTACAGAATAGATACAAAACAGAAAATCATAGTATATACAATTATGAAGACAAAATGTAGATTGTAAAACTTAAGTGAAGAGGATGGATCACAGGAGGACAACTGAGCAGCTTCAGGTGTCACCCACTAAGTAGGGCACAAACACACAGAAGAGGACAACACCGTTAACATAGAGAGGAGAGACAAACAAACACACAGAGGGAGAGAGGGCAAACTAGGGAGAGAGGGAGGGAAGGGGAGAGGCTGAATTGAGGACGAAGATCCAGACTGGATGAAGCACCAACAGCCAGGAGAGAGAGAGAGAGAGAGAGGTCCCAGGACGGCTGATGGTCCAGCACAGAGAAGCCTGAGTGCAAGAGAAGAGAAGGAGGAGAGAGAGGGAGAGAGGAGGGGATGGAGAGAGAGGGAAATTAATATCTTATGCCCGCTGTGTTGTCATGACAGAGAACACAAGTTAAACCATTGGCTACTTTTATCCATATGCACTCGACACACACAATTTCCTTATTTACTGTATACAGCATATTACTTGCAGCTGTGTAAGACAACAGCATTTATTACACAATGGAACATCAACATCCAGATAATATTTGAGTCTATTGCTGATAATAACACTGCATTTCCAGAGTCATGCTGTTTATACATGTATAGTTTATTTATATAAACTGTTTTTTGATAGTGTCAAATGCAACTTTACTCTTGCATTTGACACGTCTTTGACATGTTACATATGCTGTTTAATGATTGTTGCCCCCTAGGGTGTTTTTAACATGTTTATATAAATAGACTAAGTGGAATATGACAAATAGCATTTATATACAGATTTTTTCCCAGCATGTTTTGTCAAGTTAAGACAGAACTGAAAAACTTCGGTCAGTCGGATACATTTTATTGCTGCATTAGGATGTAATGTGGTCTGGAATACAATGTGGATGCTAATTAAAAACAAAAACACTTTTTAATCAATCAATTTTTCATGACATTTATGGTAAAGTGCTGTAATCCAATAACCCTTTACCATACAGATTTCATATTTTTTAAAGGATTTTTCAGATTCTTTTTACCATACATTCATATGAAGAACTGATTCGTGAGGAGGAGAAAAGCCTCATAAATATATTTTATCAATGGGCATAATCACACAGATCAGAATATTCAATCACCACAGTGGGGGCCGATCAACTTTGTAATTATAGTATTTTACCACTAGGTGTCTAGTATGTAGGTGGTCAACGGATGGTAAATACGTAGCACAAAGAGAAGGTCCAGACTACAAACAGGAATGCCATTGGCTACCCCCATTTTATGAATTGACATTTCTATTAATGTTTTATTCTTTCTTAGTTTCTTTTTTTTTTTTTTTGCCATTTTTTCACCTACAACTCATATTGCATCCCAGCTGTCAGAGGAAGGGGAATCTCTTATTGAGTTATTTCTTCTGAGGTTTCTTCTTTATTCTTCAGTGGTTATCTTTTTACTGAGTTTTTCCTTGTCTTCTTAGAGCGCTTGGACTGGGAACAGTTGCTGCAGTGAGCCTGAAAAGCCCATTAAGACATTTTATGTGATATTGGGCCGTACCAATAAACTTGACTTGAGTTGACTTCACAAGGCTTTTCCTCTGGGTGCTTCAAGTTTCCTCCTGCAGTCCAAAGACATGCAGGTCAGACTGACTGCAGCCTCTGACTTTTCCCACATGTGTGAATATGAGTGTGAAAGTGTGTTAGCCTGTGATAGACTGCTGACCTGTCCTGGGTGTTTTCCCTGCCTTATGCATGCAGCCCCATTTTGAGCCAGACTAGAGAGAAAAAGCAGGTGTAGACAATGGATGGATGGATGGATGGAGGGATGGATGGATGGATGGAGGGATGGATGGATGGATGGATGGATGGATGGATGGATGGATGGGGTGTGTGACACTAATCGTTGGTGTCCTCCCACTGTTCTGAACCTGGAGAGATTGAAATCAGCCATGTTTCATGTAGCAGATGGTCAGACATAATGGATGAAGAATCTGTGAGCTGGAAAGCAAACAGATTCATTTAGTTTACAGTGAAATGACTGAACAAATCCAACTCACCAACTCACTGGTTTGGTTCATCAGACAGGTCTTCACGGGCATCATCATTTTTCCTAGCTGTATTATATGCCACTGATTGGCAACAGAAAATATGTTTTAAAGGAAACGTACTGCTGACCAGAGTATGTTGATCTATTAACATAACGAGGAAATGCTGTTAATTAACGTCACGGACAAGTTGCAAAAATGTTGATACTGAATGTATCAGTAAAATTTCCAATCTCGCAATACAATATCCGCTTGTAGTGACTACAGCATTATTAAACTTATGTTTAGGCACACAGGGAAGATTGTGGTTTCAGTTAAACGTTATCAACCATGTTGTGTCTCAAGTCTTTTTACTTTTTCTGTAGTCCACAATCTTTCTCTAACCGTAACCAAAGGGTGTGAATATTAGTCTCTGGCGTCAAAGTCCTGCATGTTGTACGCCCACCATCTACCCCGATTACCTCCCTGTGATTTTAGCGTGGTGCAAAAATGTACAAAAACTTTGCCTGTGACCATTACCCAGGCAGCGATCATATTTGCCACCACAATTTAGTAATATCGAAAGGTAATTTCTAGGAGACGAGGTTGGCATATGTGACTTAACAGTAACAGTTTACAGATTTGAATACAGAATTAGACCTTTCTGATTAACAAGCTGGCTTCATGTTTTTCTTCATTTTCGCAAGACTTGTTTTGTCTGTCCCTCAGTGTAATCCTTGAATTCATTTCAAACATTACACTGTAAAACAACTTAAGCTGGCTCAATTTAGAAACATGATTTCTTATAGCTTCATTCTCTGTTTCCACAATGGGCAGGGTTATTTTTCCATTTACCATGTTATTAATTTCAATTATGTTTCTTCTTGTCATATTAATCACTTTGATTTATTTTCAATTTTATTTCAGGTTAGATGTTTAAGTCCGCCCCTTTGTTTGTTAATGTCAGCCCTTGTAACCTCCATGATCACTGATAATTCCCACTTGTGTGTGTGTGTGTGTTTGTTCATGCATTTACAGAGATGAGACTAAGTGTATAGAAAAAACAAAGAGTACAGGGAGGTTTGCAACATCTTCATCACAACGAAGTAGATTATTTTCACTGGAAGAAGAATTTGTTCAGTTTTAAGCTTCTATAAACCAGACTTACCCAATTCACTGACTGTACGTTATTATATATCTGTCGAAAGCTCAGAATGTGTGTAAAACAATATGAAGAGCCAGTAAAAGGCAGCTAAAACTGTAGTTAGTTGAAGCTAGAATGGAGAAGGTTGGCCATTGCACCTTATACTGTAGGTTTAAGGACACTGAAAGTGGATTTATATCTTTAAATATTATCCTTTACATAAATGTATCGTATGAAAGGATGAATCATTGTGCTGGTAGCAGAGGCCTGCTCTGAGCACAGGATCAGGAGCTCTCTTTCTGATTCCTGAGGTGTAAAGCTACTCTAATAGCCACCATAGCTACACCTGCATACTAAAGAGACTCTTTTATTAGTCCAAATTACTGTGCAGAGGAATCCAAAAATATCACTCACACAGCTCAAATTTGCAGTGCCAAATATGCCACCCAAAACATAACTGATTTACTTGGTCTATTTAAATTTTGCTGGCATTTTAAATAGGACATCACGTTCAACCCAAGTCCTATTTCTATTAGGCAAATAAAGCAAAGCCCCAGGATTATCTATCCTACCTCTCTGTACCTCCTTATTGACATTTATTTCATCCAGTTTTCATATTAAGTTTTAAAAGATTGAATGACAGCATGATAATGTCAGTACAATGGTGGTGGATCTGTCAGTTATAAGGAAGTTCAATTTTAGTTGTAGCTGCTGCCGAATTTGAAAGTCACCTTATTTTTGTGTTTTGTTTGTGTTTTCTAAGTAGCTCTTTTGTGGGCTGCAGCTTGAAATGTTGCATTTTGGAGTTTATAGAGGTGTTTGTTCAAGGCTTAATGGATCTCTGTGAATCAGCAGGCTGTATCTCGTCTTGCTGAACATTAAGTATCAAAATGTGTGTGATCAGGAAATACAGGACCACAAACTTTTACTGGCACCAAATTCTAATTATAAAATATTTCTCTCTTGTCATTTTTTAAAACTGTTATTGTTAAGTTGCATTACTACCATCTTATTCTATCTCATTTTATTAATGCAATGTGTTCTCTTTACTACTCTATGTGGGCTTGCTGATGCACTTCTGTTTATTAATGTATAAATCCTCTGTTGTTTGCACACTGGTGTTTTGTGACTGCAGATTTCTGCCATGATCCAGAATCCAGCATGGAATCATTAAACTCATTTCATTTTTTGTCACCAGCCTTAGAATAAAAACAAAGTTGTGAACTTGTACACACAATTTGCAAAAAAAAAAAAATATATATATATAATGTATACTGTATAATTCCACAGCAGTGCGGTCGTTTAAAAGTGAAGCCAGTGAAACTGACACTTGGACATTTCAGAAAGCAAAGTTCCCATGTGTAGTTCCAGCTTTGAAAACAACACAGTTAAGATTATTATTTACAGGTCATGAAGCCTGAACATTGAGCATGAATAATAACAACCAACACCATCTGGGGAACTTCAAAGTTTCACATTAGCCAGTAATGAACATTAGTGTTATGAAGAGGGTCACTGAGCAAATCTAACTCACACAGAGTGTTCCTTCATTCGATGCGCCCTTCGAGGAAGCAGCAAATGCTGCAATAAACCAGTGAATGAGTATCAGCTTTATAGCATGTGGATGAAACCACATCCATTCTAAACACTGCGGCTGCGGCTCCCTGCCCCAATCTTAAACTGCTGTAACTAGAAATCCAGACAAATGTTTAAACTGTTTCTGTTTGGACCAAAACAAAACCCGACATAGTATGTAGAGACTCATCCTTTATTTTAATAATTGTTCATGATCAGCAGTAAGTGATGTATGTTGGAATGAGGTCTATGAAGTTTAAGACAATGAATTTCCTCCCTATACAAAGCATATATAGGCATGGAATGCACTTAACTACTTCTATCCTCTCTTTAACTTTTATTCATAAATATTATTTGCCTATAAAATTCAATGAAAATACATACAAACATGCATTTTTTCTAGGTGAATTAAAATGACGCGGCTGTGTCGTTTGTCCTATGTAGGAGGGGTGGGGGGCCTTTGACATGTCTGTTCCCAGGGCCCCATTGTTTCATGGTCCATAGCTGTAGGCTATTTGGAGTTATGAATAGCAGCTATTAATTGATATTATTACATATTAGAATTTTTTGTTTATTATACTGAATAAACAATGTAACTATTAATAGTTTATTATTACCAGGAACCAGGGCCGTTTCTATCTTTGTGGGGGCCCTATGCAAAATGTTGTTAGGGGGCCCATATTTTGTGAAATATATATATATTTTTATTTATTTATTTTTTTTAGCATATAGGTGTTTTCACTCAACACACGAGGGCGTGGCTAAGAGAGACCGGTCATTTTAATTTCTTAAAAATAAATAAAATGGCTAAAATGGCAGCTTGGGGGCCCCCTGGTGGCTTTGGGGGCCCAATGCAACCGCATAGTCCGCATATAGCAAGAAACGGCCCTGCCAGGAACCAGGGCTTTGAATGTAAGTCTTAACACATTTTTTACTGATTATAACCCCTGATTATAAACGGGCAATAGACTGTAACTATCAAGGCTAAGTGATGGCATTTTTCTATTTTATGTAGTTTTTGCACACTGACACACTGGCCGGCTCTGGCGATGTATTGATTCAGATCAAGAAGCTGCACATCTAGACGAGGTGAGAAAGAGGAAGAGTCTCTGTTGAATACTGAGCAGCATATTTGGACATAATTTATCCTACTGTATCTCATAACGGTTTTTCTTGAACTTGTTTGGTATCATAACTCTGACAGAAGCCCCATGTGCAGCAGCAGATGTGTGAAAATAGTCTCCATGTCGTGAGAGCCGAGCAAGAGCAAGAACAAACTGGAATGTTTCTAATATGTCGCGTTTGCTTTTCTCTCCTCTCGCTGAGTGCTCTGCAACAACTCAAAACAATGCATTATTTATATATATGTGATTTTTTCTTTCTGTCTCTTGATGAAGAAAGATTACTTTATGCACAAACGCTTGAGGGCAGTGCCATGTCTTTTAACACTTCTTCTCCACACATGCAAATGGTAGAAATGTAATTGAAAGTGTAGCTGTAGGTTTAGAAATAATGTTGAAAAATGCAACAAAAAATATCTATACAAGGCTAAATTACACATTTGCCTTATGGCCATTTTGCAAAAAAGGAGGCATCTCTATACAGTAAAGTGTATTTCAGGATTCCTTTGCTTCTTTTTGCTAGTCAGAAACCTTTTAATCCATACAACTAATCTGCAACTGGGTCTATTAGGAAAATACTGTCGGACACTGACAATTAATGTGATAGGAAATCATTGAGAGAATGTTTTGAACAACTAGTAAACAAGCAATATTTATTTTTTCTAGTCAAGTAGTGACTCAAATAATAAAAGACTGAAGAGTGTTTCATAATCTGCTGCAGCAATGTTTTGGTATGAGCACAAGATTCACGTCGTCTGGGCGGAGATGAGCTTCAACAAGCTCTCTGCTGTTGAAGATGGGAAGTGTTTTCACTGATTACATCCATCATCCAATCCATGCTTTGACTGCAACCTGGAGGACGTAGCATCCATCGTGATGATTAGTTTGGTGTTAGACCCATATTTGGTGGCAGTGAAGAAATCAAGGCTGCCAAGCGAGTTCAAGACCTGGATTTGTCTGCAAAATCTGTCTACTGTTGAGGGCTCTCAGGGGAAGATCGAACATGAGGACAAAGACAAGATAAAGCTGCATTTTGTATTAATTTGTTAACTTGTGGAAAAGAGGCCCTCCAGAGCACACAGTCCAGCTGGCCTGCCGAAGAGGAATCTTGTGGACAGTACGGTATTCAGCTATACGGTATTCACAACTGTGCTGCAGTATTCGTATGACGTCGATGCCATCCAGATGGACAGGAAGCAGTAGTTCCACTGACAACTGGTCCAGGAGGAAGTGCTAGCAGCAGTGCAAGAGTTATACACCAATAAGATGTTAGGAATAAAGCAGTAAGGTGCATGGACAGGATGGGAGCAGGCAATGGACCATAAGATCTCTTGTTCTTAGCACTGTTAGTGCTCATTGTGTCAACTTCATAATTCAGTCAGTTTATATTGTCTTCCTCTGCCTCTCCTATTTCTTCTGCTGAGCGACTATTATGCCCTCTGTGCCTCAAAAGAGAAAGACTGTAAGACATCTTAAGCTCTAAGCGCTGGGAGGAGAGAGTCATCACCGGTGTGACAGCCAGGTGCTGAAGGCGAGATACTCCAACCAGCATGGCATGGCTCCACTTTCATCAGAGCAGGGGAGAAGCCACAGCCGAGAGGGTCAACTGAGCAGTTTAAGACAGACAGTTCAAAGTGCAGCAGTGTTTTCAGCTCAAATTCACACCCCTGTGACCATGCTTAGTCCAAACAATGTGCCGCTGTCTAACATATCAGCACAGGTACTTAAAGTGAGCTGACTGTGTCCTGGGAGAACTGGCCAGAGGAGACCTGATGATGAGGAGATGACAGAGTATCAGGGTTTGACAGCACAGCTAGGAGTGATGTACACAGTATGTGCTCATCAAGGAAGGTCACACAGTTGTCTTTCCACACACCCTGCTCTCTCCTGGCAGGTCTGGATTAACTGAGCAGGCATGCAGCACACCTCTCCCTGGGGAGGTGGACCACCAAGAGGGGGGTGGGTGCACAGGGCAGTAGCCCAGGGATCTGTAGCAGGATCATTTGTGAAAGTCTCCTGGGGCATCGCAGATGTGCACATACTGCAGCACCGGCTGCAGACAGGGTCTTATGATGGTTGTGCATTAAGAGGAGTCATTCATATATTATACATGTTGACTGGACACATTCCAAGGCCTGATCAATCCTCCTGTTGTCTAGCAGAGAGTGGCTGATTTCAAAAGAGCTGATAAGACACTGATCCTCATCACAGCGTCACTGATTATGTACTTAACTGGGTTAGTAAATGCTGTACACTGAAAACCAGTTAAAACAACAAATCAACAAACAATTTGAACATTTGAAACCTTATTAGCACATAACCAAGAATCAATTAAAATGCAGGAAGAAAAATTTATATAAATATTGGACAAGTGATTTTTTTGTTATAATATATAGATTTTCAGTTGCAGAATGTTACTGAGTACAATTACGCAAGAACTGCAGGTATTTTACTTAAGTATTTTCATTTCACACTATACTTCTACTCCACTATATTTCAGAGGAAAATAATGTACTTTTTTTACTCCACAACACTTTTTTTGACAGCTGTAGTTACTAGTTACAAATTAAGATTTTACTTACACAATATATGATGAGTTTATAAAATATGGTGCAATATTTATGGAAATTATACTACCTAAACAGTATAAAAATAGTTCAAATGAGCTCCACCTTGACCAACTACATTAATTGAATACAATAATACAACAATAATAATTAATACATACATATAAATAATATAATACATATCATATATAATAGTAAAGCACTCGCATAATAAGTACATTTTGCTAATAATACTTTAGTACTTTTATCTAAGTAACATTTACTTGCAATGGAGCATTTTAACATGGTGTTATTGCTACTTTTACTTACATAATGGATCTGAATATTCTTCTACCACTAAATATCCATTGAACTATATTGTTCAGATTCATAATTGGTTGACAAAAGTGTAATTAGACATATATAAGTAAACTTTCAAAACTTAATTTGTCTGTCTTGGTTTTAAAAATGTATTTGCAAATGATGTTAAATTAAGTTGATAC
This sequence comes from Maccullochella peelii, assembly GCA_002120245.1. NCBI lineage: Eukaryota > Metazoa > Chordata > Actinopteri > Centrarchiformes > Percichthyidae > Maccullochella > Maccullochella peelii. The sequence continues at coordinate 36,062 of LKNJ01001673.1, forward strand.
ATTTAGAAAAATTTGACAAACAAGATGTACTAATTACTGATGTACTGTATATTATCTATGTTATCTGACTTGATCATTCATTTTCCACTGTAATAAAAGAAGGACCACTTAGTGCTATTGTTTTCTTTACAACTTACTGTATATCTTGTGTATATTATATAAACATGGCCACCAGTCCTTATGTGATGCATGGGTGGACAGGCTGCACATTTAGCAGCAAGTTCTGTAAACAGGAGAGTCCAACTTCTCTTGAACCACTCAGCTCTACTGCTGCACGTTGCCAAAGCTACTGGCACCTCGAGCTCTACAGCCTGCGTGTCTTTACAATAAAAGATAAGAATCCTCTCAAACCTCCTTCACAGCTTAAAGCAAAACAAGAGTCCTCAGGGAAGCCTGGTACAATGAAGTCTGCTAATGAATACGTGTATTTGATGTATTTTGTCCTTGAGAGCAGGATGGAGCTGCTTTCATGGGATTCATTGGAACTATGGCAGATGCTACAGACACTGATTGTTTGACATGAGGTCAGATTCTCTTTTAGCACTTTTATACGTCAGGTTGAAAAACTGTAAGGATTCAGGCAGATATCTGCAAAGGCACCCACACAAGAGCTCTGTGAGTATTCATACTGTGCACATCAGGATTTTGGCCTCATTCTCTTCGTACTTTGACTGTGAAATGAGACAATTACTATGATGTTAGGAGTTCACATTGTCAGCTTTGAGCGCTGGAGGGGATTTTCAACCATATCAAATGAACTGTTAAAGAGCCACAGACCCTTTTGTACTTCTGCCAAAAGTATTTTAACAGATTAAGATTTGATCCTGTTATCACTATCTGTCGCCCTTTTCTTATCAATTGTTGTTGCAAACTGTTGGATAGTACGAATGGAAAATTGCCAGAATAACAACACGGTTACACATCAGATGAATTTCAGTGCTTTTACCTCAATACTTTTACCTCAATACAACACAGTCAAACCTAGAAAAGCTAGCAAGCTGTAATTGTTACAAGATAGGATCAGTATTGAAAACAAGTCTGTAAAGTAGCCGAGGAGTCACAGCGCACTTTTGTGGAGAAGATTTGTGGAAGACAGTTAACTGAAAGATCAGACACTGTACTATGGCTACAGAGCAATGACATCAAGAGATAAAAGTTCAGCTTTAAAATACAGTCTGGGATTCAGAAATCTTTCCACACAATAATCCGTCTGGGATGCCAACTCTGTCTGTCTGGTTTTTTTTGTTGGGACTAATTTAGCCAAGCCACTCTGAGCCAGAGAGACAGCAGGTCGAGTGAGGCGGAGGCTGAGGCGAATGACAAAAGGGATTTCTGCACAACAGGAAACAAAACAACTGGCACACTAATTTGTTAGGATGCTCTGTGCTACAGCAGGGTATTATCCTATACCTAATGGTTGGTGGTGTGTGTGTGTGTTTTTGTTTGTCTGTCAAATGTGATATGGTCTAATGCTGAAAAAACCTAGACAGATGATGTCTCTCATCTTTGGACTTAATTCCAGTGTTTGAGAATTACACTGATTGGCCTAATGATGGTTTTACTGTAGATTTTTGGTTAAGCATTTTTAACTCATAGGCGATATCTCAGATGGTCTTATTTCGATAAGGAAAGATGCATTTTCATACTCTCATAAATATTTATTTGTTTCGCAGGGCACTATATCTTCAGGAATTTTTTTCAACATTTAAAGCCTCTGTGAGTAGATGTTTATGTGATTATAGAATCTTTAAAATTGTTCTGAAAGCATAAATTTTTGTTTGTAGAGAAATTAGACAATCCCATCTGACATGGTGTCTTTTTAGATTACCACTAGGGGGAGCCAGAGCCAGACATTTCAAATCCTACTTAAAGGGGCTTAACAAACACCAAAAGACTTGATTTGGCTTTACTTTATTGGTGATGCACTCTGACATTGCTTTGAAGTGTCTCTGAGCCCAGTTGAGAACATTTTTACAAAACAAATCCAAACTGAAACACGTATTAAAAGAAAAATAGAAGAATAAAAAAAAGACTAGGAATCTACAGCCATGCAAGCAGTTCTGTGAGGTTGATATCTTAGCTTATCATGACAATGCTAACATGCTGATGTTCGGCAGGTATAATGTTTACCATGTTTACTATCTTAGTTTAGCATGTCAGCATGCTAACATTTGCTAATTAGCACTAAACACAAGACTGATAGGGATGACACTAGTTAGGTATTTCGTCATAAACCAAAGTATTGGAAAAATGGGAAATTTGACCTCATGGGGGCGCTACAGGATAAGTCAGGGGATCACCAAAGTCATTATGATACATTTTCTGGGCACCATGGATATCTGTAGGAAATTTCATGACAATCTATCTAATAGTTGAGATATTCCAGTCTGGACCAAAGTGGTGGATTGACAAACTGACAGTGCCATCCCCAAAGCCATGCTGCTAGCATGGCTGAAAACATTCTGAAAATAGAGCTACAAGAACAACACAATTCTGTAATGCTAGAGTGACAAGCCAATTACACAAAGCAACAACGTTATAACTACAAGCCGCACATTTTACCTTCATTTATCCAGGGAAGGTTTACTGAGCACTGGTGCTCTTTTCCTGCGATGCCCTGCTGTTCAGTCCAACAGTCACACCTGGAAGCTGCCCAGCGGTCTCAGTCTTGGCCACTGAGCCGGAGTAAGTTTCTTGCTTAAGGGTACCTCACTGGTGGGTAATGAGTGAGAGGTGCTACTCATTCACTTCTCTAGAAGCCTGCTTCTCTAACCTTTGGGCACTGTAATCTCTTGCTCCAACAAGTATGAACATGCACAGTAAATACAGTATGTACACAAATATAGGATGCATGCAGACACTAGCAATAGGTCCTTTAAAATTCACATGTATTCCCTTTCTGACGTTGAGACTGAATCCAAATCACAAAGTTGGCATCTTCCTTCTGCTGCTTGATTTTTTTCTGTTGCTTTTAGCAGAACAGGAAGCAAGAGTGTCACTTACCGGGCATCAGGTGGGTTGAAGGCTTGTGCTGATGTTGATGGGCTCAAAGTGATGGATATGGCAGACAGTTTCATTTTGTTTCACCTGCATTAATGTGAAATGTATGACTGCTGTTCATACACTGACTCAGACTCCGATCCATTAGAGGTAAATCAGGATGCATTAGAACCTTAGATGAAATGTGTGCCCCACTCAGTTTTAAATTGCTGATTTTTTCTTTATCCTGCCTGCTGTTTTCTACAATAAAAATTCAGGAACATCTCTGACATGTAGCTGTAACCACAAATGTGGAGGTAGATGTGGCCAATGGCTGTTGTTCAAATGAAGACAAATCTATGATTATACATATTTATGTGAAAATAAGAGCTAATGTCACTGTTAAGGAGATGAAAAAGGAATTCCATGCTACATTGTTCCAATCATCAGCATCTAGAGCCCCAGCTGCTTTTAATTTATTTATTCTCTGAGATGTACTGACAGTCAAACCTGCAGTCTTCCAAAAATGCAGTAAAGGCTCTGAATTAATAAAGGACTTACTAGAGTTGTGAGAAGAGAAGGCTGTGTTTATTTCAGATGGCTTCTCAGCCGGCTCACTGCTGCTCTGACAGAACAAGTAGAGCCTGAACAGTCCCATGGCGGCTCCATTGCATTTTACAGTACATATGTACCTGCACTGGGCTTGTTTGTTTTTGTGAGACATATGCGTTTTACCATTGTTGCTGTCAGGAAAAGGTTTTGCAGTTGCAAGAGTGAAGCAATGAATTATAGAACATTTTCAATATATGGAGTCAGTGATAAAATATATATTTTCATTTAAATTTAGTTTTTTAGTTTTATCTGCCAACATCAACATCCTTTCACTCCTCCTTTGGTTATGACTTGATATTCAAGCAATGGTGGAAGAAGTGCTCATCTTTAACTTAAGTAAAAGTAGATGTAACCCAGTAGAGAAAATATTACATAAAACTATTTCATTTTCAGTGTTATTTTCTGTTTCTCTCTGAAAAAAAGATAATAGGTTAATGCATCTGATTTCTTTTGTATTTATATGTGACGCCATAATTCATGGTTAAAAGGTTAAAATCATAATTCATAACTGATGTTAGAAGAAAAAATTCATACAAGAATATGCTGTGCAGTTTAAAAACATAAATATATGTATATATATATATATATATATATAATTGCTATTATGTTAAGTATCAGTATCATATTGCAAATTTTGATGATGTGATCTGATAATGAGATGGCGAGCCACTATTGAACCTCATCATCCCTCATTCCTGAGGAGGAAAACATCCTTCATGTAACTTAGAAGAAGTTACACTGGTCTGCACTGGTTTTGCATATTTCATATAGGTTATAGGCCTACAGTATGTTCGGAATATTGCGTATGAACATGGTTTATGTTTAAGCCTGCTGTGAAACTATTTGAGTGCACTAAATATGGTATTCTTTTGGTTATTGAAAGGTAATGATGCCGGCTTAGGTTGTAATTTTTTTTTCTTCCATATAGGGGTTTCCATACATTTTTACCATATCAAACTTACCGTTTGGCTCAAGCTACTGATTTTTGTCCTTTACTCATCCTCAACCCCTCCCTACAAGCCTTAACACTGGTCCAATATTAACTTCGCTGCCCTGTGACCACTAAGCAGGCTACAGGGGTTACATAGCAATACAACAGTGTAGAAATACTCTGTTACAAGTAAAAATGGAAGTACAAAAGTATTACCATCGCAATATAAGGTAGCCTACCAAAAATAAAGTAGCCTACTCATTATGCAAAATGACCAATGTCAGTATAATTTATTTTACATTATTGGATTATAAATGATTTATGTGTACATCACTTAAATGTTGCAGCTGGTAAAGAAATTAAAGTCATTTTAATCTTAATGGTTTGGGACCAGCCTACATTACTAACTCTTTGTCGTTTTATAATCCCTCATGGTCTCTTAGATCCTTGACTGCCGTTTTTTTAAATATAAACTCTCACACGAATAAGAAACCATTTATACCATGTGCTACAAGTCCTTATGAGCCTGTTTTCCTTACTTAATAAACCTTATCAATAATTGTGTTTTACAAAATGTATCGTCGCAGTAGGATTAATAGTCACCAGAAACACATTTTTCTTCTTTTAGTCAACCCTTCTCACAGTGGTTCAACTATTCAATCCCAAACCCTTGCAATCCAAATCCTACTGAGACACTGACAGACCTTTGAAGTCACAAGGTTTTCACTTTGCTGAGGACAGTCTCTATGTCTTCCCCATGTCATCCCCTCCCCTCCTCCTGGCACTATGTCTTCATGCTCTCACAGGGTCGGCTCATGGGTATCTCCACGAGTCAGACCAGCGAACACCCTGCCAACAATGACAGAAAACTGCAAAAAATCATTTTGATGTTGGGGGAGAATAATGCAAACTTAATTACCCTGAGCTAATAACTTCAGGCAATCGAACCAAACCCAGCTCAGTGTCTCCATCTAATTGTGAGGACCGCTAAAACCTATTCTCTTTTATTAGAGGAGGGGGGGTCTGCAGCTTGAGCTGGTTTGAATGGAGTGAAAAGGGCTCCTTCGATGGCGGCGGCATGTAGACTTTATTTCCTGGTTTGTCTCTTCAATGTGAATAATTACACTGAAATTTCAGCAGACCAACGATAATGTGTGTACGGCTAATCCGATCATTTCCAGTAGAGTGTAGAAATTACGGTTCTTAGACGACACTAAAAAAAAAGGGCAATACAGAGACTGCAGAACATTTGAAGGGAAGCAGCTCACAGAAATCTCCCACTTCTTTCTGTTACTTTGATGTCAACCTTGGCTGAAATAATTGTGTGTGTTCTGACCAGTCATTTTGATTAAACAGCTGGAGTACTTTATTGTTTCCTACTGAGAAAAGACGTGCATGGATGCTATCAAAAGGCCAGGATATTTACTGTAATCTGTTGATGATTAGGAGGATGGTGTCTCAAAGGCTGCAAATCAGTCCCTTTGTTTTGCTTTTGAAAGAGACTAAAGGAAGAGGATTAAAGTCATTTCTAGACCCTCGGGCAAAATCTTAAACAAGGTTCAGGGAATTAATCAGTGTTTTGCCAAGACAGGGTTGTATCCTTGGAAAAAAAGACTATTTTATCAAGAAGAACTGCATTGTTCATTAAATAATATGTTTCTAATGCTGATGTTTTGCTTGCCTTGTAAAAACCTAATTACTGCCTGAGCTAACTGTACAGGGAGTGTTAACAAACCTACATTTAGTTGTGTTTAGGTAAAATGAAATAAGAGACAATGCGAATTAGCATTTCAGGTTTCTGTCATTAACAGAAGTTGAATATTTCAGTCCACACTGCTCATGTGAAAAGCTCAGGAATTTGACAGTTTGACATGGATGCGCTGACAAAAGTGAGCCACAGCAGTCAAGCATCAAAGATATTATACCAAAGAAAGCTGATAGCCTAAAGTCGTCAGCAGCAGCGTTAGAAGTCTCTGCCAACAGATCTGATGCAAGTACAATCATAACATTTCAACTGGTCAACCTGTCGTCCATTTTTCTTTCAAAGTTTCCACATCTGACTATTATCTGTCTGTCAGACGCTCCTCATTTCCCTCCTGCTGCAGTTAATGACATTCACCTGAATTAAATGTGATAATTTGTCCAAAAATAAATTGCCTATTACTAAGAAGACTAAGGGTCGGATTATGCTTGTTAAGAACCAGTTCAGACGTGTTGTCAACCACGTTGTTAATCAAAACTGTTTATAGTTGTTCGGCATGTGAAGCTACTTTGTTTAGCTTTCCCCTTTAAATAGGCTGCATGTGAAAATGAGCTGAGGGTGTTTTCTCTCCTCTCACTGGCAAATGACATCTGCAGCTACAGTAAGGTCACTGCTACACAAACTGTTCGAAATGTGTTGTTTTCCCACACATGGATCAACGACTAGGCTGAATCTATCAGGTAGTGGCTCACTTGTTTGCCCTTCATTTCATGTCTGTGTTGCTTTGAATCTGCTTGCACATTTGAAGTGGTGCTGAATGTTCGAGAATAATAGAAAATGCTGATATATTAGAAAACCGGTCTTTGGTGTGTATTAGGGACTCTTATCTTTTTTCCCCCCACTTGAATAGGCCCAGTCAATCCTCCCTGACACTGACCCATAACCTTCACTGCATCTGTGAAAGCCTTCCCTTGTGCATATACAGTGTGTGAGTGTGTATGTATGAGTGATGTACATGCATAGAGTGGTGTTAAAGGAATAGATCAACATTTTGGGAAATATGATTGTTCTATTTCTTGAGAGTTAGATGAGAGGATTGACGCCACTCTCATGCCTGTGTAAGTATACATAGTAAATATAACGGTACAGCCAGGCACATGGGAGAAGTTTGTTTTAAATGCTTTCTACATGTGTAGGAATTTTTTCAGCTTTAGCATAAGGACAGGAAAGAGGGGGAAAAACTAGCTTGGGTCTCCCCAAAGGCAAAAAATGCCAAAAATTCAATAACTTCTCCATTCATTGCAATTCTCTTTGCAGTCATTCTAAAACTATTCTTTTAATAATACCTCACATCTATTTTTTCTATCACAATTTAAAAAAGCTGTATTTAAACTTGATTTGCATTCAACATGATGTATATTTCTGAAGTGAAATTCCTAAGATAGCATCCCTAGTAGTAATCTAACTGGTCAAAACTCCTCAACTGACCCACAGCTTTCTCATGCATCAATAGACACATGAAATGGAGGCAGCTTCAACTAATGTCTCTGTGTATGGTGTAATTTGTGTGTAAATGTGCAGTGGATGCAGGCTGAAAATTTGCAAAAACGCAATAAAAAAGGGTGGGAAGACAAAAGAAGGGCCCATGATTTTAATCATGGTTTTTTGTGGAGCATTGCTGGTCACTCCAGTGCAGATGGACACTTGGATGTGAGACCGGAGTCTGGAGTGGTGGGCCAGTTACATGGATGGATTCACAGAAAGATGAAAATCATGCAGAATTTGAGGATGTCAGAGACGACTAACTAAACGGACTTTTACTTATATAGCGCTTTTCAACCATTGAAACTACTACTGCTGTTAGTGGTAAAAGAAGCATGAATTATGATATGACTGTTGAGCCTGAGGTCGCATTGCTACAAATCAGATACCAGATTTAGGATCCCATATGAAAGTGTCTGATATTGCTATTGAAAATGTCAGGTTTATTGGGATTTTTCCCTTTTTTGTGTCGTCATTTAAACATATGAGGAAAAAAAACATGTAGGCCACTTTGTAGCACACGCACAGATATGTGTGTTTGGGATGACAATGTCTTGATTACAGACAGTTAATTAATCAATCAATCAATTTAATGAAATGTATTCAACCACCTTGCTTATATAGGAATTACTACTGTTAAATTAAACAGTGTATTACTGTATTCAATTTTACTTGAACTTGAATGTGATATAGGAACGAGTGTAGAGTATCTGGTTTTAATTCTTCACACATATAACATTACAGTAGTGGGCCCTGCTATGTGTATGTTAGCAACAATAGTTAAAGGAATAGTCATGTATGACGCTGCGTCGTAGCGGCAGGTTAACTCTGTGACCCAGCCGCCCTTGGTCAGATCAGGCTAGCCATTTCCCCATGTCTCCAGTCTCTTTGCTATGCTAAGCTAACCGGCTGCTTGCTCCAGCTTCAAATACAAAATTCAGAATCAGGTTTATTGCTAAATATCCAAGGAATATACTTTGGTATTTTGGTGCATAACAATAAACATAGTAAGAGAAAATGACAAATAAAAAGTACTACAAAAATAAAAAAATATAAATGGAAAATATGAAAAAATATTATAAAAAGTATGTGCAATAATCTTCTCATCTAACTCTCAACAAGAAAGCCAAGAAGCATATTTCCCAAAATGTTGAACTATTCCTTTAAGTTGTAGTTAAGTTGCAAAACGCTAAAACAAATTTTTCAGCAACACAACATTCACATTTACACAGATGAAGATTTGTCCAATACAGCCACAGTCTGCCCCTGCTGGTCACAGTTGGGGCTCAAAAGCACGTCGCCAATATTTTTGGAGGCGGTGCTGATGCACAAATATTTTCTTGTCTCTCTGTCTGTTACCTGTTGCCCCCTCCTCCACCACTAACACCTCCATATTCTGTGCCAGAGCGGACAAATCAAAACCAAGCATGATTCACTGTGGCAGTTTGGCAACACTGGATAGGAACAGAGTCTGGAGGGTGGGTTGGGACAAACAGTATTTAAAATTTTCAGAATGTACTGTAACACACTGACTGTATTGACACAGTCAGCTTCTAGAGGATAATAAATAGCACACCCCCCTGCAGGAATTTCTATAGATTCAAATTGCTTGTTCAATAACATCCTGAAGGAGTGTTTTCAGAATATACTGCTGTGTATTGACTGAACAAACTGATCCAAACGAATCCAATAGATGTAATTTAAACAGCCTCCTCCAAATCTTTAGTCCTTTTGTAAAAGAGACATTTTTATCTCTAATGTATCTGAAACACACATCATGAAGTGTACATATCATGAAGGATTCCTGAACATAAATTACGTCAATGCAGTGGTATATTACATTCACACTACTGCATCAATACCAATTTGGGATAACTAGATTTTGCAGATTGCCGCTGGTAACAACGGTGAACATGAAGTAAATCTGCATCCTTATTCATGATCATCAGCTTGATTAATGACATGCTACAGATTCAATTCTTAGTAATTTAGGGTTGCTGGTAATTATCCTCTAATATCATTTTACACACACTGCAAAAAGAGTACATTAGTCAATAAGGAAATAAATCTTAATTTAACAGAATCCTATTAACAAGATTCTGTTAATTTACAATTAAGTGAATCCCATTATCAGTTCCCCCCATTCACTTTCCTCTATGTCCAGGGCAGAAAACGATTTCACCTCTTTGATGGCAAGCCCTTACACTCAGTGTTATTGCACTCAGGAGGACTCGCACAGCACAGGAAAAAAATATATAGTGCAGCCATTAATTTGCCATCTTCAGAAAAGGGCATCAGTGATCTGTGAAATCACTTTGTTCGTTTGAGATGGTTGCACTTTCTGTTCATTTACGTCTGATAATGACTTAGATTATGTGAATCTCCCCGTCTGCCTGTCTCTTTTTTGGCATCTGCAGTATGTCAGACAGGAACATTCCCATGCCCTCGCTGTCTGTCTAATTCTACTCCTGACAAAAGCTTAAACAGTCTCAACTTTAATGTAATCAAAAGAACATATTGGAGAAAGGGAGCTGAGACTGTTGAATGAGCCACAGTTTTGTTTGCTGTGATCCATGAAATAATCTGTCAATGGGATAGGAAACGTGAAGCACTCCCATCGATTCTATTTTTTATTGTCAGTGTTCAGTTCTGCTCATGTGGTTTTATTGCACCATGGGAAGTCTCTGGCGCTGCTCTGCCATCTATTGTTTCTCAACTTCTGTTCTGTGTGGGAAGCTGTAGATTCCTGTACAGTAACTTCTCTCTTACTGCAGGATTCTAGTTTCTCAGTCACAACCTTTTTGGCAAAGCCAGCGGATCTCCACAGATGCTACCTAGGCTTGAAATTATAATTAGTAAAATGTAATTACACTTTTACACCATCAAACCCACTAGTGCTCATAAAATGATGCCAGTATACTGTATGAAAACCACCAGAAATGTTGTGCTATAAGCAGTTTAATCAGAATGCTTGTTAACAAGCTGTTCACCATGTCCTCGTGTTTGGACTCACACTTTTCCTTAGTCCTCACCTCCATGAATCAAAGAAAGTAGCACAAAACTGCACTGCATTTTTTCTTAAAGCTGCACTAATCAATACTTCTGGGTCAAATGACTATGTGTGCCATACTAGGGTGGAATGTGTCACTAGTACTAAAAGTAGCAGAACTCTTTTGGTTTTACTGCCTGCAACTTAACCTCATGAGGTTGTGGAGACCAAAACAGAGCTAAAAGTAGAGTCAGTATTGCATTTATAATGTTAATGTTGCTCGGTGTCTGCTGGATGTTTTTAGGCCACTACTTGCTAACACGTTAGTTACAATGAAAGCAATCAGTACAAAACTGCCCTATGTTTTTCCTTAAAACTGCACTAATCAATATTTTTATTCTCTCTTTTGTCTTTAAAAAAAAATCTGCTGTATTTTTAATGTTCCTTTATCTTGCATCTGGGTATTTTTCATCTTTTGTAAGGCACATTATATTGCAGCTTTTTGTTTGAAATATGCTAAAAATAAGGTTTTATTGTTATCATTAGTATTGCTATTATTTTATAAGGTGATAATATGTCAATGTTGTGTTTACAGCATCTTCTATTGCTCCCAAATGGTAAAAAACTCAATTAATAGCCCACGGCTCTACAGAAATCCCAAATCGTCAACCACATAAAGTATTTCACTCAGAATAATGTGTGCAAAACTACAGATTGAAGCCATTTGTGGTTTAAATGTAGGCTGAACATGAAGCTATAAAAGTCTGAAATACTGTTTTCTAATGTAGCAGCTTTTAGTGAAGGCAGGCGTAACCCCTCAGGATTCCTTGGAGGACATTTAGAGCAGTATCCCACTAGATGATGTCAACTTTTAATTAAATGAAAGATTTGTACTTCCTCCATCAGTTCTACAGCCTTAATATCACCAGTAGTTCCACTTCACTGCAAATTGAGGCAAACACTTGTCATCTCATTTCAGATAATTCAAAAGAAATAAAAAATAATTTAATTCTGTTGATTCCAAACATCAGTGAGCTCCAGAGAGATAGAAAATAGCAAAGCCACAAATAGTCAGAAATCTTCTTCCAAGCACTGTTGCACTTCTCAGTATCATATTCAACTCTAAAAACATATTTTGACTCTTAAGCACACTTGTGATTTAGCAGCAGTGTTGCTTTCTTTCATGTTGAAACTGCAGCACAAAAGGTCACACCTGTACGACAATGGTTTTCCATCCTGGCCCCTTAGAGTACCACTTCGGTAGATCTTTCCCCCTCCTCCCCCACCACTTCCTCAACAAGAAATTTGATGAGAGAGGGATGAAAAGGAGGAGGAGAGAGGAGGAGGCGAGGGAAAATGGAGGCCATTTGGGACCGTTTATTTGCTACTCCATCATCAAAAATGGACGTGTGCTATTGATGCAGTCGCCCTACCATAACTGAACCAATGTCGTATTCATATTCCACTTTCACTGCCATCGGCAGGACGGCAAGGCCCGATAATTAACACAGGCTATTCAGCAGCTTTATGCAGTCTTAACACACTTACACGGATTTATCTTTTTCCTCAGCCTTCATCTGCTTATTTTTAACAGGCCGGATTTCAACAAGACATCATTTGAATTCTGAAAAATTGGAGATTAATCTGAATATTTAGTAAGATTAACTCTTTTAATCTTGGAATCCTAATTTAATCTTAAATTATTGTTAACTCAATCTCAATCCTTTTTAATCACCTTTAAGCACATACGTGATTTTGTAGTGATACAACTTGCTTTCATGTTGAAATTTCAGTATAAAAGGTCATTAAATCATACCTGCAGTACATTGATTTTCCATCCAAATATAATCTCAACTAATCTTAAATGAACTTTGTCTTAATTTAAATTTAATTCACGTAATCTTAACCTAATTGTACTATAACTTAACATAATCATAGCTGAATCGTAACTATCTTTAATATAGTTTTTTTTTGGCAATATTTTTTGTCCAATTATTAAGGTGCCATTGAATATCTCATGAACTGGAATGCAGAGCAACGTTTAACAAAATGGCATGTTTGTTATATAAGAATGAGATTGGGGAAATGGGAAATCAGATGTGTGAAAAAAGTAGGCGCCTCAGACAGCCTGTACGACATGTAGTCTTTAATTATTGATTTCTTTATTTTTATAGTTGTTTTAATGCATGGGCGATAACTTCAAAAATACCACAGGAGCAGCTTTTTCTGTATGTGGATCAGAAGCAACACATCAAAATGTACACTTGGCTAAGATCTGCAGCTCACAATAAAATAATTCTTCCTTTTTTCCTGTTGCTGAAAGAAGCCCAATTAACCCAAGTTAGAGACAGAGCAACACTTCCAGCAGTACCCTTCTACAACACTCAGGAGATCACTCTCTACTATTAAAGTGAATACACTCAGATGCACCACACTTTTCTAATTGAAACCTTTGGGACCGACTTTTGAGCTTCTGAAAAAGCGTATAAATGTTAGGGAAGAGACAAAGAGCTCAAAGGATCAGGGCCCTCTGTGGTGAAAAACAATGTGTCAGACACCTCCTCCACAACACTGACTAACAAACGTGTTTCCACACTTGACAGAGGTTTTGAAAAACTGGTATTTTTAAATTGAGACTAATATTAGGATTCTTCGCCAGTAAATATTTCATCCAAAATATTTGCTTCAGTCTCGAAAACATAACTCACGCCTTGGTTGCAACTCTGCTCTAACTCAATTTAGTCACTTCAAACTAATTTCCACATCACTTATGCTGTCCACACACACACACACACACACACACACTCATTCTCGCACACACAGCATCAAGGGATAAAGCAAAAGAACATTTGTCAAATTAAGTGAAACCTGTGCTATTGATTCCTTCTAACCAAGGTAAATGAAAGAGAATTAATTAAAGAGGATTAATGGACAAATGAGAACTAGGCAGAAACATTTGCTAGGGAGCTATTAATGACCCACAGGGCAGGTGAGAGCCCCTGCTCGTTCTGTCACCACAGCACGACAGTCAGCAAACACTGTCTTCAGCTCTGGGAGCGACTAACTATAGCTCAGGGTTGGCCCTTAACAGTAGGTAGTTGTAAATAATTAGGACAATGTTAACAAAAGCCAGAGTAGCTTCTATGTATCTCATCAAACATGAAATCACATGAAGACAACTGTAAATGTAATACTGATCATTTTCACATTGTAGGTGACTAGAAGAAGTACTCATTTCCTTATGGTAAAAGTACCAATAGAACAATGTGAAAATACTAAATTACAAGTAAAAGTCCTGCATTCAAAATCTTACTTAAATAAAAGTACAGTATTATCAGCAAAATCTACTTAGAGTGCCAAAAGTAAAAGTAAAAATGCTACCTGTGAATGATATGTTATCACTGTATATGTCAATAACTGTTACATTACTAGAATGTTAATACTGATGCATGTAGCATTTTACTGCTGAATCCAGTCGAAGTGCACTTTGTGTCACGATCTGGACTCTTTGTGTTATTATGTGCGTTCTTCGGTTGTTCCTGTTGTATTTTGAAGTTTTGGTCGGTCTTGTTTCCTGTGTTATTTTGGTTGTCTTGTCTCGTGTTTCCTGTGTGTTCCTACCCTGGTGTCATTATCCTTGAGTCTCTTCACCTGTTCCTTGTTTTTGCACCTGCTTCTGATTCCCTCATTTGCTCCCTCCTGTTTATACTGGTCCTTGTCCTTTGTTCCCTGTCGTGTCATTGACTAAAGTCAGCTGTTAGGTGTTCAGTGTGTCTCCATGTTCCCTGTCTTCAGTGCTCTGAGTTCTGAGTTTTCATGTTCCTGTGTTTTTTGTGTTCACTTGCTGGTCTACCTGCCAGCAAGACCAAGTAAAGATTAATAAACCTTTTGAACTGCTCCCGCTCCCGTGTATGTCAGCTTTAGGGTCCTTCTCCTACACCTGCTGAACCCATACCCTGACACTTTGAGCTAGTTTGAACTACTTTATATGTAGTTTGGTAGTTTAGTTAAGTGGTACATAAACTACAGTAGCGGCTGGGCCCCTTCCAAAGGGTCACAAGATAAATCTGAGAGGTTGTGAGATGATTAATGGGGTAAGAAAGAAGAGAAACAAAGTTCCTCTTCACAAATAGTATTCCTATTGTGGACTTCTTGCTCATCTTTGCTTTTTTTGTGAAATATTGGATGCCTCTTTGTTTATTTATAAAATATATATATTAAACGTAAAAAGAGACCCTAAGTGGAAACACATTTTTTTTAAGGGGTCACAAGCCAAATAGATTGGGAACCACTGGTTTAATCTTCAACAGTGCATTGCATTTTATAAGCGTATCACATTTTTTGGGTAAAATCTTAATCTAAGATGTAGTGGAGTAGAAGTATAAAGTGTGTAAAATGCATAAAATGGAAATACTCAAAATATACAGCTTGACTGTCCCTACTGCTCGAATGATCAAAATAAATCATGTGAATGAAGGAGTTCAGTACATGTGCATCAAATGAAATTAGAGATTCAGTGAAACATCTGATCTTAGCTGAGAACAGTGCAGAAACAGGGATGGAAAACTATTGTTATTTTATACAATGTGGCAAGGCACACAAGGTTCATCCTCCAAAGGCAGGTACTTATAGTCTCCTGACTATAGCATTAATTCCACTAAAACCTTTTACGCCCTTCAAATAAGTAAAAGAGAAACTTATAATGTTACTGTATCAGGTTGTATTGAAAAGTATTTGCAAAAATGCAATTTGAGTCCCACATGTATTTTTTATTAAACTTTGAAACTATCAAATAACTCTTCTGAAAATTCAAACTTCTTAATGGAGAAGCGCGCTGGATTGTTAAAATCCTTGGAGAGTCCAGAACCTTGTTAGACTTCTATATGAGTCAAATATCCTACCAGATTTTCTCCAGAATACAAGAGTCTGTGATTGGCCTTTGTTAGTGTTCATATCCACCACACCGATCAATGTTTATTGTAGCAGCAGCTTTAAAGCAGAGCGTGTTGTGGCCAAACAAGCACAAGAGAAAAATCCCAGGATCACTTAATAAAGCTGTCAAACTTCATATTTGTTACAGCCCTTCACAAGATGGAATAATTGTTACAGCTATGCTTTAGAAAATATTTAGCTCACTAACTTTGAAAAGTTGTGAAACTTAAAAAGTCATGTCTCCCTTCAACTATAAAGTTGGTAAAGAAGCAATTATTGCAGCCACATTTAAATAGATTTCATCAGCGACTACATCATGTTATACGGAATTTTGGAATTGTTGGAACAGTAAAGTTGAGTTTGTTCACAAACTCCTCAAAAAAGAGCAGCAGAGCTCTTGTGGTTAACCTCGAAAGTGATCAGTCAACAAAAAATGTGTGATGAGCTTCAAAATCTGGATTCACATGATGTATACTGTATTTTCATACATTACAATGTCAAGTAAAACTCCCTGCTAAGTTGTACATTTTGTACATACAGTGTGGCTCCGTGGCAAGCTGTGTTGTAAATAATTTCCCAGCATATGAGAGTGTAAAAAAAAAGAGAAAGAAAAAAATAATAAATCCATGGAGACTTTGCTGTCCAGAGTTGAAAATCTGCAAGCTTAAGATCCATTGCTTGGGCACAACTAGATCAAGTTGTTGTTGTACTCAACGCAGCAGACGTGGAGACCTTGAGGTCTGTGGGGTAGTCATTCTACACACCACAAATAAAAGCTGTTGACTGTTGGAGAAACAGGTTTTGATATAAGTAATGCAATGTCAGGCTGGCTAATTTGTTTCACTGTAATAAACATTTAAAGGAAAGTTGCTTCCTTGCAGAGAGATGACAAGATTGATACCACTCTCAGCAAATATGAAGCACATGTGAAGCTACCACCACTTATCGTACTTTAGCTAATCGTCTTTAAAACAGCAAATTGTGGTTTTACACTTTTAATTTTGTATGAAAACAAAAACAATGAAGATATAATGTGTTAATTAGTGACCTTTAGAGGTGTTTTTGTTACCTTTGGACACAGCCAGGCTAGCTGTTTCCCCCTGTTTCCAGTCTTTATGCTAAGTTAGGCTAATGAGCTGCTGGCTTCAGCTGATTCCTTTTCCACTAAGAAGAACATTTTTTGGTTTCTTTCACAGGATTTTGTGTGCAGGTTTGCCCTTTAAAAACTAGACAAAGGTCATAATTGTCTGCTGGCAGGCATTACATTTTTGTAAAATCGAAGTTTTCTGATTTTTATGTTTGTTGTCTCTAACTCAGGTTAAAATTGAAAAATCCAAATCCTATGAACTCATTTATAAAATAAATTAAAGGAAAGTTCCTGGGGTGATGGTGCTGTAATATACCGTACTATCAGTCATTTTACTTGTCATTACTGTATTTTACTATTCAGGCTACAGTACAATCCTTTTTAATATTCCCCTCATTGTCTGAAATCTTGAAATTATTAGCCCACTGTGGAATAGCTACTGTCAATAGCTCTGTCAAATTTCCAATTGTCAGTGCACACCAAATTACAGTGATAAGGGAAAAAGCACATGGGGAATAGGAAGGAGAGGGGAATGTGTGCCACATTTCAGTAGGAATTAAGTGGCCCAGGACAGTGTAGAGATTAACTGTCTTACTTGGCACTCAGGCAGACAGTTCTCGGGTGTTCCCCTGCTTTCAATTTGTCACCCAAAATGCAAGACGCTCCTCTCACGCTTGTTGCATTTCCATAAATTTACAATTCATTTGTGCATGCCGATTTTGACGGAAGCGCTAAAACAGCGGCACTTTAACTGGTCATTATTTATTTGTTCTCATTCGCGTGATTTAAAGGTCGGACCAGAGGGTAATTAGGCTGAGTCAGCTCCCAGTCATGCCAATAGTGAGGAGGCCTATTGATTTACAGTAGATAACCATCTTTAGGAGAGAAGGGAAGGCGGCAGAGTGGTTTGTGTCATCCAATATCCCCCCTCTCCTCATGCTATGTTAACCAAGTGCACGTTTTATTAATTACTAAATTCAGTGGTGATTCTCCAGTATCATTATCAAATGTTTGAATTTCTTAAACTCATATTTAACATTATGGAATATCATTTTGCCATAATATCTCAAAAAAATAAAAAATAAAATCTCAATGAGATCCTCTAGGTGGAAAAACAAGTTCTTCACGCAAGCATGCCTGACCATCGCATGTACAGTCAAAAATGGGCTTGTTAACTGCATTACGTACAGTGTGTCTGTATGATCTATTGAATCATTTTACATTTAGACATCTTCTAAATGTCCATTTAGAAAATGTTCTGGAAGCTAATTGGACTAATTGGTCCAAACTAATTGGACCTTAAGATCATATTGTTCTGTCAATTGTTGTTTCCAAGGTCAAGAATGGACTTTGAAACTCAACTTTTGAGCCAACATGGACAACAAATCTAGCCTGATAATCAGACTGCATCACCACATTTTTTCACTTCATTCATTCATTCTATTCTTTTTGAATTGCTGATCAAATAGAGATGTGAGCAGAGGTCTAGAACCAGGCTACACAAAGCCGTCAAAGAGCTCAGAAAAAACATAAATTGAAATTATTCCAGTTCAATGACAACTGAGCAAAATCCATCTGCTGATGAAGATCATGTGATATCATCGAAAGCTCCGGAACAGCGACTAAATGGATCTTGAGGTGAGATTGTTTGGTCAACTGCTGTTTCCAACAGCAAGAATGAATTCTGAAACATGTGACTTCACTTATTGTCCTAACTGAAAGATATTTTTGAAAAAAAACACCTTTGAGATTGAAGTTTTCAATACATGGTTAATAACACACAGAAAACATACTGCAAAACCTTGATCTCCAAACTATACCGGTGTATTGTTTTTCCAGTGCTTAAAAGTACAATTTCCATGGCCAAGCCTTACTGATGGTTCCACTTTTGGCTCTCAACTCAGCTAGTGCTACGTTATCTGCTCTATTGTATCAATGTGGGATCCAACTTTGAAACACTCATTCCCACTCACGACTCTTGGAGTTGAAGTGAGGATACAACAGGGAATGGCTAAAAATATATGTATTTCTGTGAGTGTACGTGTAAACAGTGTATGTGTGTGTTCATGTGTGTCTCTGTGTGTGTGTAAGAATGTAGGTGTAGGAAGTCAACACTTTCTGTTGATTGTGTTTAGGCAACACTTGGTAACTGCGTAATCTTGCAGCCCCAGGAGGGAAAATAATTGTTTGAAGTAAATGTTTTAAATTTAGAAGTATGAAATAAAGTGACGTCAAAACATTGTGTACTCATCGTTACTGAAATTCCTCTCATGAGGGTGGAGGTGGTTGGAAAGCAATCATTTGGCAGTACAACCCAGCTTTCTTTGAATGGAGCGCTCCGTCTCTGCTGTTCAGAAGACAGTAAAGTTTGAAATCAGCTTATCCTCTGTGCCAAGATGATTTCCTGTCAGTGACCATAGATGGGTTTCCCAGTTGAGTTGTGTGTGCACACGGGGCAGAAAACAGCACTGGAGAGAGCCATGATAAGGCAATTTAAAGAGGAGTCGTAGTGCAGTAAACCGCAGTGCGAAGTAAAATGTTAAATATCCCAAGAGGAAACATCCCTTTTAGCACACAGTACATAATTATATGCATCCAGTGATTTATAAGCACACAGGCTCTGTGGGCTTCAGATAGGTGTATAAATTGGTCACTTGGACTATCACTTACCCATTTGCAAGCACAGAAATTGAATTGGGCCGTCTGGGCCGGCACCCATGGGCCTCCAGCTGTATGGTTTTCAAATTAATACACCGACAGTGTGGTCGACTCCTGCTGAGAAACTCCTGTCCCCAAAGAAGGAATCAATGGAACTGTGCAAGTGATGCCAACTACTGCACCCTAATTAGCTACTATTTTTTTCTAATCCAGTGAGTTTTAAAGCACACACTGGCCAGTCACAAATTGTGTGGGAGAGCGCTTGATTTCCAAATTGGGACGTATAAATATTTAACTAACAACCTAGATGACTCAGGAGTGTCTCGGCTCCTTGTCTTATAAATGCTTTGGATAATTAAAAAAAATAAAAAACATCTGTCGTATCTGTCAACTCACTGTGTTACCGTGTGAGCAATAGTTTGTGATGCTCAGCGCTCTGCTGATCAGTAAGAGTTGGATCGGGCGCGTGGAGTTTCAGTGTGCAACTTGGTAACAGCTGCCACTTAGTAGTAATTCAGGTTTGATAGAGACGACAGACTGATGGCTCTGGATGAAGAATGCATCACTTTGTTTAGATTTTTCTGAGTGGAAAAAAACTTACAAACAGCTGTAAGACAGTCAGTGACTCACAGTGATGTGTGCAGAGTCTCCTTGGATGGTTCCCTGCAGTGTGAGTAATGGTACTTATTAAACCTGTCTTAACATAGTGAAACTTTACCTATATAGATGGCAGGCATCCAATACTATAGATTTTTGCACTAAACATTCAGTAGTCTCTGGCACATTTTGGTGAAAAATGTTGGAAGAATTGATGTTAGTTGCCTCCTGTGTTCTTTATCCATCCTGCCCATTTTGTCTGAGACACTGTAAGGAATCAGGTCACTCTTCATCACATGCATAAACAAACTCGTGCAGTCCAGGTTAGTGTTTTACTGCTTACTATAGCGGCCATTTCACTCTGGTATTTCCTGTGTCATGTTAGCTTGGACTGTCAGTTATCCATCAACATGTGCCATAAAAAAAGTTGTACAAAAGAGAGAAAGAGTGTCCCATGATTTTTGTTTTTTTTTGTTAGACATAAAGAACGTTTGTCCCCTAGCTGTGCACACATCCTCATTTTTTTTTGCAAATGGCAAACCTACCCAATACAATTTACAATTACCTTGTGGAGGGTTTTTTTTTATACCTCTTGTAGCGCTAAGGAGCAATTTGTTTATGAGTGGGACCCCGTCTTGGGCTGAGATAAACAAATGCGCATGCCAGCGACATTATTCATAGTGTGGCCACTGGTTTCACACTATTTCACTGATCAACAGGTGGTGGTAACGTGCCAAGAAACGCAGTATTGTGCCAGCAAAAGCAATGAAGAAAACGACGGCTAGCAAGTAAACATGGATGTAAAAAATGCAGGTTTCAAACTTTAAAAAAAATTGACTTTATAAATATGAGGAAGGAAATGCATTTAACAAGTTTATTAGTCCTCAGGGATACACACAAGGCATTTTGGTGAGTAAAACTGATTGAAATGTAAATTAAAGTAGTGATTTTCAGTAAGTTCTGCCTTAATATTGCCATTTAAGGTGTCTTGTTGTCTAACATGTACACACATTTTATTTTCATAATTTCAATAGATAAATTATTCAAAGATAAAACAATTAACAAACAGTTAAGCACAATGTTTCTCTAGCTGGTTTATGAACCCAAGATAGTTACAGCTGTTTCTTGGTATTGGAGTCCAGTAAAAGCAATTTCCTTTTTCAGTTTATCTGATAAATTCGTTTTTTGCATTGCACTGGATAAAACGTCATGAAAATGGAACAGTTACACCTATGACACGTTACCACGGTCAGTTAAGCTCATTGACATTTGTATGAATCATAAAATGCCTCTGGCATTAGGATATTTTCATGTATTATAATCATGCTTTCATGGATCAGCCTATCTAAATTTTAATTAGTATTTCATCAAACATGCATGGAGCAAAACATTTAGACAAGATAATATACGCTTTTAAATGAGAGACATATCATGTAACTGCTGCATTAAAGCTTAAACATCTTTTTCTCAAATATATTTCTGTTTTCCACTTTTGAAAAATCACCAAAAAACATCATAATGAGGCTAAAATGTTGCAGTGTCCTATCATTATTTTGACACCCAGAACTAGTATTGCCAGCATCCCACTGTGAGAGCGGAGCAGTTTGCCAAAACACAGTTGATGACTGACGAGCTTAGAATGGAAGCTTGATTTGTGTCCCCTGAAGAATGCAACATGCCAGGACACCATCCTGCAGTAAACACTTGTACAATGTCATCACACAGCACATGAATACATCTATCACAACCCCGCTTCTGTCCAGCAGACTAACAACGTTATATTTCTTAAAAACAAGGACAGAAAAGTAAAATTAAAGAATGTAATTTTGAGCCATCTTCACCATTTTATTCAGCTATGGCAATGTAAAGTACAACTGTGCAGTTTTTTTTAACATTATCTCTATGTTTTCATTAGTAGGAGTAATTTTTCAGTTTTAGATTTATTTTATGATCATATATCTATTTTAAAAGATTTCCAAGGTTGACAAAACATAGAAAATCTGCAGTAGAACTTTCTGTGTTTTTTCTTTTTACAAATCCATAATATGTAATTCTAGATACATTCGAACTGTATCCTTGTAGCTCGCACACTAATACTCTGTTTGTCACCAGAGAAGAGACTTTAGAGATTGTTTTCAACATCTTGGAAATTCTACCAGAGTACCAAGTACCAGAGAAATGCTTTGCCTTTTCCCCCACTTTATTTGTTTACGACATTGTTGGTGAAAAGCCTCACTCTTACTGCTCCGGTCTTTGAGAGATATTCCAAATGCAGGGTGCATGTGCAGATTTTAGATCTCAAAAGACTTTTATGATAAACTGTTTACAATTTGGATAGCTCATTAGATGTAGATTGTGACAGGGAGTGATTAATTATGCCAGACTGTAAGACTTCTGTTTGTGTCAAGTTGATATATATTCTGTTTTTTTTCCTAATGAACAGAAGAATTGCAAGCTTTGCACTCGCATCAACAACTGTGATTATGCCTCATCTCAGGGCTGGCAACGTTTCTGTGGAGTGCAGATCATTCTAGTCTGTGTGTGCTCACACAGGGGAGACATCCTTAATTTTCAGCGTTGAAGGAAAACATTATGGGTAAAAGGAACATCTGTATAAACACCACCCAGCAGTAACTCCAGCCCTCACTTCAAAAGCATAAGTAACAGCTAGCCCGGCTCCATCCAAAGGTAACAAAAAACACGTACCTGCCCCTCAGCTCAGGTCACCAATTAACATGTTATATTTTGTTTGTTTTATCCGCACAAAACAGAAAAACTCAATTTGTAGTTTTACAGGGGGTTATGTGCCAGACTATTTCAGGCAACCAGTAACCATTCCCATCCAAAAAAAAGCGAATTGCTGTTCTTACACTTTGGTTTCTATACAGATGTAACAATAAAATGTTTAATTGTGTTAATTAACATGTTAAGTGGTCAGCTTTAGAGGTGCTGGTATGTGGACTTTGTTACCAGAAAGTGAGTAAGTGTATTTCCCAGAATGTTGAACCTTTGCTTTAAGGTTTTGGGCACCAAATTCAAATGCTCAAACATGCCTAAACATATGAGAAAATAAATATCTAGTATTATTCAGCTAATGATGTAATGTTGAGCTCTGCTGTATACTATTTATATCATGCAAAGTATTTGTTTTTTGCTGATTGGCTCGCAGGTAGCCATTAAAATAATATAATAGGACACTGCAAACCTAAACATGGGTTAAACAGATTACAAACAAACTGCATGACTAGTTAAACAAAGCCTTCTTTCTCTTTTGGTAAGTGGTCGTGGTGTACATGTGATAATGCACTTCAAGGCGTTCCAATATAGAAAATAATGCACTGCTTCCAATCATGTGCCTTCACCTTGTTGATTTTTTTGTTATTCCAGATCACACCTTGCATTATCCCAAATATAAAAAAAAAAAATGGAGACTGAAAAGGGTAAGATCAGATTTATGGCGACATTGGTGGAGCAAAACATGAACCAAATGTAAGGTACTTTTTATAATGTGCATTACACAACATTAATGATCTTCTCTCAAGGAATAATTTGCCTCGTTTTATATAAATTACAAAATTATAATTACCGTATAGTTTAAATTTGCTGATATAAGTGATGTGTAACACTACACTGATTCTGCACAGTCATTACTGCTATGTTGTGCTCATTAAGAATTTAATTTGTTGTCATTGTTTTGTAGTCAGTGAACAGACTCTCCCAGCAAGCCAAGTTATTGATGAGGCAGTGCCAGGTGGATCCCTGAGGACAGACAGGTAGAGCTGTGCCCAGCGTTATTCGAAGAGCAATGCAGTATGCAAACAGTAAAAAAATCTAATTTGAATACTGCTCATACTGCTGTTCCTACCAATACCGCCAGAAAGACTCTAGATTTTTATGGTTATTGAATACATTTAAAGTAGAAAAAAAGAAAGAAAAGAGACAAAATTATGACTGTCAAATATCAGAAATACCAATGAGGAATCATTTTAAATACCAAAAGTAAGGCTATAATAACAGTACAGTAAATTCTGCAATAGATTAATTGACAACTGATTTTTTGCCAGAGACAAGACAGGGAAACGACTATTTGTTGCAAACAGATTTGGCAGAAAATGTGCTTATGAAGGGACCTCTCAAAGAATCTTAATCTATGCAACAGCCATGTTGTAATTCCCCTTGAATGCTAGTGAAGTCTGTCTTATTTAAGATGTAGTACAGAAAGTAAAGTTACTTGCAAGACACTGAAAATATCTTCATTCAAGGGAAATATTTTACATGGAATTTAACTAACAAATGTCAACAAACAAGCATGTTGCAGATGAATGTGAGCAACCCAGCTGACATTGGGCGAGAGGCAGGGTACACCCTGGACTGGTCGCCAGTCAATTCAAATGAACGTGCACAAGTTAATAGTATCATAACACAACAACAACACAACTAAATGCACCAAGACTATGAAGAACAGTGTTGCACTTGCATGCATACGAAGCCTTCTCACCTCGCTGAAGCTAGCCAAACTAGCAATGAGTGTGGCTGGTGAGTAGCAGCAGACATTCAGCTGTTTATATCCAGCTATGATATAGATTAGTAGAGTATGTAGGGAAAATGTGAATGCATATATATGAATTTGAATATTTATATTTTACTACTGTGAACATCAACAGCATGGAAGAATAATGCATGAGCCAAACAACCAAAGTAATTATTTCAGCTGTTATATGAAATTTTCCATCAAACAACACCAATGAAAGTAACTTCATTACATAATAGCGTCAAATTGTGATTCCTCATAGATTTGAGTAACCCTAACTAAACCCAACCAGTCGTATTTGTGATTACCCTAAGTTACCTAACACAATTATTTCTACCAAAAAGAGTGTACTGTACACAAACTTGTTTTCTAACTCCTTGCTGCAGCAGCATGAAGTGCTGGCATGAGAGCATCAGCAGGATGTGAAAGGTCAGGCCATGAAGACCGCCTGACATGTACACCTATATTTGTGTTGCTAACAACATTAGCCATATCTACAGCATGTGCCTACTTAGTGTGTGTGTTTGGGAAATGTTTGAGGGCTGTGGTGAGGTATTTAACCTCAGTGCATGTCATCAAGTTTTGTCAAATTTAGTAAAAACGCAAGAGACTGTATGTGTTCAGTGGGATGTTGTCTCTAGAACATTTCTTTTTATATGCAGCTTATTCTGCAGGGGAGGTGATAGACTTCTTGGGTCTCTGGTGGCAGCACAGGCTTAATGCTTGTCTTTGGGTTCCACTGGAGGAGATGCTCCAGGGAGCAGGAGAGGGGAGCAGTTAGGGCTCTGCGTGAACTAAAGCAATACTCTATACAGTACATCAAGTACCTTATTGATTTTAATTTTTTCAGAAAATGGACAATGACATGAACTTGTAATTTATTTTTCAGTTGGAGATAGACTAGACTGACTCAGTCTAGTTCTTAGAGAAGTAGTGATGTATGGTGTGAGGAAAATCCAGTGTAAGACACATAACCAGACAATAAAACAAAATTGTGTGACAGACAGAGGTTGCCAGGCAGGTCATTTGAAACCCTGTGTGTCATGATGGCAAAGGCCCGCAAATAGTTCTCAGCTTTGACCTTGGACCAGTAGAGTGCTTTCCCTTTGGTGCTGATGTCGCTACAAGGTCGGTGATGTTGGCCAGGGCTAAACACAACAGGGATCCAGAGGTCAGGAAATCAATTTTTCTTTTTTTATATACCTTGAAGCTCCATTTATACTCCAGTGCTGGTCGTGTGTGAAAAGTATGGATCACAGGTAATATTTTATAACATGTTTTGTGGCACAAGCAGCTTTAAAGCTCTCTCCGTTTCTCACAGACATCCAGTGTTGACAGCAGGTGACTGTATGTGGATGAAGGTGATTGTTTTCAATTTACTTTCATACAGTCTTTGAAGAGGTACAATCTTTTAACATCACTAGATTTTATGGTTAGATTCTGATGGGACTGTGTTCAGGAATTATTTGGCAAGAGATAGAGATAACACAACTGTGCCAAAGATGGATCCCTGAGGCACACTGCTGGCTAATTTAAGCCAGTGAAGACACTGAGCAGTCTAGACCAACAGAAAAGGGAAAACTGTTGAAAGGAGAATCAGTTCCCCTACAGCGTCGTCTGTTTTCGGTTTCAGTTTAAAAAATGGCATTACTAACAGCATCTAAGATTGAAGAGAGCCAGGGGAACAAGAGTCATAAAAATGAGTGTCTGGAAGTCTTTGGAAACAATTCTGTCAACCAGTAATACCAGAAAGCAGTTGAAAAGACGACATTGGGGGATTCTGGTGCCGCTCTCTTTCCTAACTTTTTCTGGAAAAAATACTTAAAGATTACTTAGTTTAGTATTCACTACAGCACATAAAATGTCAGCATAACATGATTTATGCAATACTTGAATATAGCTGACATTAAGAAGACATTATACCATGTACTTTAAGAACTACATCATCCTCCAGGAATTTCACAGGTCATTGAACAGACTGGATCTGAGCATTTTCAAACTTAAGTGGCACTGGAATCTAATAAGAATGAATATGAATAGGCAAAACTGATAATATTATGACTAGTGCTTCAATAAAAAATCATACAAATGTAATTTATGTATCATGAAATCTATAAATGACTGATGTATAAAACAATGTTATTTAGACATTTGCAATCAGGCATATTTAGATGTATTTCACCCATCTCTGTCACAAGAATTGTATTGACAAGAAGAGAAATGAGGGTGTGACTGACGAGGAGCATAATTTAACAGAGCCTCAGGCACAGTTTTCTCTCCTCTTCCAGTAAGATGCCTCTTCTGCAACTCTGACTGCTTGCTGTTTCATTATGATGAGGCTATGGGCTAAACGTAGCCAAGCAAATCAAATATCCTGGAACCACATACTAAATAAATCATTTTATTCATTCCATTAGTGGTGGATGTGCTTCCCTTGTAAACCATCTTGTGACCACACTGGCAAACAAAAAGCTGTTGTGCCTCTGCCTGCCATTGCCGCTGCCGAGATCAAGACAAAAACATGTCGAGCTCCACTTCTGCAAATCGCAACTGTTCCATCCATTTAGGTTTCATGCCTCTCTTGGCATGCTATGCTCATGGTCAGTATATGTTCCCTGTGTGTCTCTCTAATTTGTCACACTCGTCTGACTTTGTGTGTGCCAAGGTAGGAGTGAAAACACTGTAAGGGATCACTGTCCTAAACACACAGAAGGGATAGAGTCAGATTCTAAACACGGTGCTGTGCAGATGTAGTGCCTTTTTTTTTGTTACTGTTTCAAAAATCAACAAAATTTTGTTTTGTGCTAGTTTTAGAAGAGTCAGAAAGTGAGGGTAAGGTTGTGAAAGCTTTGGTAGAGTGAGAGGGTCAGACACTGAGATGAGGCAGGTCGAGGTGACTCAACCGCTGAGCTACCTGTGCATGTTCAGAAAGGTTCTTGCAGCGAGGTCCAACACAACAGGGGGGGCATGACCAAGCAGAGGCGACACCCTCTTTAGCTGAGGGTCACCCATAAAGAGCTCCAGCAGCAGATGTTACAGGTGACACGCCAAGTCTGGCAGCAGATGGTAAGCACTGTTGTGGTTGGCTCGAACTACAGACACTGAAGGCCCTGGCTGTCTTCTTCTGGAGACTGTGAGAGCCGTGACTGCAAGAGACAGGTAGGAGGGGAGGGCTGGTTGGGCTATAGTGTGTTGTCTTTGTCTTGACTTATGCTCTCCAGCAGGAGTGAATAAAGTTACGTTTGATTTGATGCGATCTGCAGACTTTTTAACTCTTTAACAACATCAGTGGGCAAGTTACTTGTATGTATGTACTTATGATGTAATCAACTGCTCAATACAAATTACTCACTGAAACAGCAATTACAGTACATAGCTTTACTAATAACTAGGGATGTCCTGAGATGATGCTAAGGATCATATCATATTTTAATGGATCGTATCGGCTAAAATAAAGCCGATCAAAATCCGATCCTTTCTTTACTGCTGCTCTATACTGCAAGCATTTTGCTCCATATATGAGTGAAAATTAGAGTGTGTGAATATCATGTAAATAATTTGAGCTTATCAACTTAATAACTTTGAATCAGGACCTTTAGTATTTGGATCAAGTAGCTCCTGAAAAATAAAGGTGGGCTGAATTTAGAAGACTACAACTGTTATTTCAATGTGTAAGAAACATATAAAATCAACATTTAGGTAAATAAAAGTATTGGATTGGACTCGGTATAGGCAGATACCCAATGTTAATGGGCTCGGATTGGGATCTGGGCCAAAAGAACTTGATCGGGACATCCCTACTAATATCGGGACAGCTGAAAAGGGAGGTGCTGAAAACCTCCCCGGAGGCAAACTTGAGCATTTTCTGTGGCAAAGCAGTATGGCGATGTGGAGATATGTGTCTGTCACATCTATAACAATCATCCAGTCGCATGTTTGATGCATCAGCAGATGTGCTAGCATGCAAAAAGCCGATTCGTAAAGTAGCGGTCCAAAAACATGGGCAGATCCACTAGCGACCGCATGTCTCCTGACTTCTCGTGAACCAGAAAATCAGAGGAATAAAATACCATGTGCACCTCCATATGAAGAACCTAGTAATGGCTGCTTTACCTCATTTCCTTTTCCAGTGCCACCATCCCAGTGGAGCTGGAGAGGGAGCGGGAGGCATGTAAGATGCCCCAGAATGGAGGAAGTTGGCAGCAGAATAGGAGAGTGTAACCCCTCCTCAGCAAAGGTGTGCTGATTCACTCAATGTGTAGAAGCCTTCTGTTGCAGGTGGCTAGTGAAACATTTATGTAAAAACAGTAGGCTGCTGTCAGTAGTCACAGGGCTGACGTAAATGCTTGTTAGAGACACAAAGAGACTGAATACAAACACAGGAAACAACACACTACTTCTGTGTCAAACAGGTTTTTTATGGAGCTTTTTGAAAATTCAAATTATGATCCTGCTCCAAATAGTTCGGTCCTCTTGTTGTGACACCTGTCTTCCATGCCTGGATGGCGTGGTGGCACAGAGGGTCACAATGACACTGTAAGACAATCTCACCTTTTTCTTCTTCTTCCATTTGAATTTTAATTAGATTTTGTTAACAACACCATTTTGCAGTAATTATTTATCACAGATGTAATTACACAGTCCATCACATTATCCACAATCCATTTTGAATAATGGACTTTGAAAAAAAAGTTCAAGGACATCAACTCCAGACAAGAATCAAGACGCAGCCTTTCTTCTTTTCTTTGATATTGCAATGACTTTCAGGTTCACTGATCACAGCACAGTATGAAACATAAATGTGACTGGATAGAACACTCAAATGATCAACTTCTCCATTAGGCACCATAAGTAAACCTTTTAATTAACCTTGCAAACTGTGATAATTGTATGCTTCCTGCTAACAAGTTCACCACTTAAATTCTCGTGTTTTTTACTGCAGTTTCCGCCTTCTTACTGTGTTTTCTGTGTATGAAGTACACTTTCATTGAACTGCAGCAACTTTTAGGTGCATAGCGTATACCATCTGGTGCATAAAAAGGTGAACATTTGTCATCTTTTTTTAGCCCTTACCCCCCTTCCCTCAGGAGGCTTTAACTTTTGCCAAATAAGAATTTGTTCTTAATGACTTTCCTGGTTAAATAAAAGTTAAATAAAAATCAAAGTAAAATGCAACATAAAAGACCAATAAAAGAATCATAAAATATGATGAAATATAAATATTATACATGCAAATATGTTACGTGTAGAGGGCAAATTATAGCAAAAGACAAACAAAACAGAAACAAATGAATGAATCAGTTTATTGTGAGATGTCAGATTATTGCAACATTTATGTTTGTTTTTAATGGACATAAATCTGATAGGTGCATGATTGTAAGAAAAAAAACCTCAACATGTTAACAGCCGGAGTCACTAACATAAATGCTATCTTATTACATTTGATTGGAGGAAAAAAAATCTGGTGTCTCCACACTGTAAACGCTTTACGAGAAGAATTCAACAGACAGAGAATGGAAACAACAGCCAAGCCTGCTTGTCTGTGGTGGTGTGTGATGTGGAGATACTGTATAAAACAGTCTATCAACACTGTTCCTCCCTGATGTATTTTCATATTGTGCAGATTGGGAAGGTTTTCTTTTATGCAGGTGTTGAATAGGCCGGGGCTTGTGCAGGTATTTGTCTACTCTCTGGCAGGGCCAAAGGATTAGAGAGACAAGCACTGTGTTGCCATGGTTTCCAGTTCAGCTCTGCCTGCCTCCAACACCAAGGATAGTTGTTCTTAGTTGGCCTTCAGTATCACACCAATCGTAAGTGGGAGAGCTGAAGATAAACAAAAAGATCCTTATACAATAGAAAGACAGGTTGTGAGTCATTATATACAGTATACTTGGCCCTTATGGCTGTCTGTACACCAGTATCTTTTATTGCAAAAAAACCAATGTGTGACCAGAACATTTGGGCTATTCTCGGTTTTTCTTTAGAAGATGCCATCTGTCCTCTTCACTGAGACCTAATGTAACAATAATACCACCAATGCCCCAACTGGACTAAAGACTGAACATCAAAAGCATCTTTTGCCTAACAATTTGTGTTGAATCTACTGTACCAGTACTTGATCTCTAACAAAATACCTTCACCTTCTTTTTCATTCTCATATTTCACATTTAAGTAAAAATACCAAACATTTCTTCATATATCTTTTCTCAAGTGTGAGGAATTGCTTTCTTTTCTCCATATGATTGCGAATTGAATACCTTTACTTCTTTAGCTGCATTTTAAATAGAGAGCATTCAGCACTTTCATCATTTGGACAGAAGCAGGGGCTCAAACCACCAACTCCACCTGCTGATCCACAGCCACACCACTTCAAACTATTGTTACTTTTGATTAAACCACAAAATGATATAAATTAAGTCACCAAAATTGCATGCTGGCTGTGCTTGCACTACTGCTGGTGCATACACTGTACAAAATACATTCTGGCCTTATATTCACATGACAAGATTACAAATGATCAACTTGCTATATAAACACCATGCACAATAGCCTCTAAGTTGTTATAAAAACTTGGAAAATTAGAGTTTTAGCTCTGATTTCTTACATATTTCTGATCTAACCAACATGGACTGTTGTATTGATTGTGGCAGTAATGAGCACAATTTTACTTTAAACAACTGATGTAGAATTCACACAGTAAATGGAAACAGACATTTTAAATGGTGTTTAAATTTAAAATGGTGTTTTGCTGTTGAATTTGGGAGATTAGCCACGGATCGCAAGTGTAACAAGATAGCATCAGTTACATGTAGGAATACGTGAGAATAATAATTATCATGAACTTCAAGAGCCTGATTTTCATGAACCACTGGTGCATTACGAAGTCAACAGCACAAAGCACACAGAGAGCAGTGAGTGTCTTTGTTATCTTCACACCTGTGCTGTGCCAGTGGGTATAGGGGGAGAAGGAGTTAAACTTTATCAGTAGGTGTGTTGGTGGTGTTCTTCTCCGTGAAGTATCAACTGCTTTTTTAATGGAGAGGTTAGCGTTTCGTCCAACAGGAAACTCACACACTTGTCCAGGAGGTGGAGAGTCACATGGACCAGCTAAGCTGCCAAGAGCAGATGGCGTTCCTTTTTAAGTTGATTTCACATTTCTAGACATGTCTGCCATGTTTTCTATTCATATCGATGATCATCTCACAACTTTGTGCTGAAAGTCGTTGATTTTGAGTCGGTGCCACCCAAATAATGCTCTGTTATTCATTTATTTCACACCAAGGTTTCATTGTTCCTCTTTTCCCATCTTACCTCCTGGCTTTCCACAGAGGCTGAGGGCTCCCCTCTCCTGCTGCCTGGAGCATCTCCTCCAGTGGAACCCAAAGACAAGCATTAAGCCTGTGCTGCCACCAGAGACCCAAGAAGTCTATCACCTCCCCTGCAGAATAAGCTGCATATAAAAAGAAATGTTCTAGAGACAACATCCCACTGAGCACATACAGTCTCTTGCGTTTTTACTAAATTTTACAAAACTTGATGACATGCACTGAGGATAAATACCTCACCACAGCCCTCAAACATTGCATCTTGTATTCCCAAACACACACACTAAGTAGGCACATGCTGTAGATATGGCTAATGTTGTTAATATTCTAATGGGAGTTCCTGCATAATCCTGTTTGATGCATGAGCAAAGTTCACTTATTTTGCTAGCAAGTCGGGTCATCACATTTGCAGTGAGCCTGGCTGCAGTCATTACAGAGTAGACAAACCTGGAGGAGACAGCATGGACTGAAACTGAGCTGCTGTCAAGTTTTAAATCTGCTGTGTGGCAGAATTTTGGATTTCCGACAGATAAAGGAAAAGGCAACAAGACAACTGA
This sequence comes from Maccullochella peelii, assembly GCA_002120245.1. Taxonomy (NCBI): domain Eukaryota; kingdom Metazoa; phylum Chordata; class Actinopteri; order Centrarchiformes; family Percichthyidae; genus Maccullochella; species Maccullochella peelii. Next base: position 68,504 of record LKNJ01001673.1, read on the forward strand.
CAAGAAAATTGCACGGATTGTAAGGGAGCCCCGTCTTGGGGAAAACACTAGCAACACCCTTTACAGCAAAGTGAAAAAAATGTAGTTTCTGGTGCATATACAGTTTCATGTTGCAAGGTCTTTTTTTCTATGTACTACTGTTCTAGTGAGAAAAGCCCCTTGTATTGAACATGCATGCTAAACAAATAATATACTTGTCTTTGAATTAGAACTGCTGTTAAACTGTTTTAAAGGAATAGTAGCTGGAATATGAAAAATGTACAGTATAAAGCTACAACCAGCAGCCGCTTAGTTTAGCATAAAGACTGGAAAGGGGTTAGGGTTAGGGAAACAGCAAGCCTGGGTCTGTGCAAAGGTAACAAAAGTCTTATCACCAGCAACTCTGAAGCTCATTAATTAACATGTTATATCTTGTTTGCTTAATCCTTACAAAATACAATTTTCATGGAGTCTCCGCTGAGCCATTTCCCCGTTTCTAGTGTTAATTCTAAGCTATGATGCTTGTAGCTTCATACTGTACAGACATGAGAGTCGTTTCAATCTTCTCATATAACTCTCGGCAAGAAAGCAAATAAGCAAATTTCCCAAAATGTTGAGCTATTCCTTTAAATGCAACTTTTGTGCATGGTTGTACTTCATCTTCATGTACAGTCCTCATTCACATTTTCTCCAAAATTCATGAAACCATAAAACTTGTATGAAATATTGAATCACATACTTTTATTCCACGCAAGTTATTTCTTTTATGGCATTGTCAATGCATAATGAGCATTCTCAAAATTAAAATAGCTATGATAAGTAACATTCAAGTCAACAGAAAAAAACCCCAAGATGTCTTGACTAATAACAATAAACAGTCAAGGGTTAAATATTTTAATGGTGAATAAAAGAGCAGAATAATCTCAGCTAATCTATCAAAGGAAATGCCTCAGGTACAGTTAAGAATGAACTGATGTCGTGCCAAGTGAAGTTCTGCATGACTGCGTCTGCATCACATGGACCCTGCAGCCACTGGAGCTCTGCTGAACTTTAAAAATAACAACTGCTTTAGTGCAAAGTGGCTGCTAGATGTGACTGTCACTGCGTAGAACACTTTAACATTCACTATCATCTTAAAACTGAAAATATCATACAAGTACAAAATAAAGGAAGTAAAGACTTGAGAAAATGTGTTGCTGATGTGAAGACACAGAAGGATTTGTCTTTGCAGGTTAAAGGTATTTCTTGTGTCATTTGTAAACATGGTAAGATGTCTGAGCTGCAGTCACTCTTATCAGGATAAATATTAATTTATGGAAAAATCAGGGGAAAAGTAGAGTGGCGCTGGAGAAATTAATATTTTACCACAGATTGAAGACTGACGTTACACTGTATTTCCAGTCAGAAGCTCAGCCCAACACACTTTATCTTGACTTTACTTAAAGCTGAAGGATCAAGACTGCTCCTCAAGGAAAGAAAAAAAAACACATCTAACAACAGCAAAAGAGACATTTTCTTGAGGAAAATCAATTAACAGTGATGCTACAGTTCAAAAATATTCCCCGTAATCCCTGAATCGATTTACATTCATCAAAAGAAAAACCAAACTGTGAGCTAGTGAGAGCTATATTGTATGGTCAATGCAGCTGCTATTACTGTAGTGATACAATTATTTAACCACTGGGCAGGTCAATTAAAGGAAGAGTTCATCATTTTAAAATCCATTTTGCAAAATCTGTTTTGCATTACTCACCCCTAATGCCGTCACTGCACTGTGAGTGTCTCTGTATTCATAAGGCATGGTGGGAGTTCAGAGCACTTGTGGTATTGCCAAGGAAATGAACTAAATTCCATATGAGCCTGACATAATATAAAAAACATCCCAACTATCCCGTCAAGGACAAGTTTTAATTTACAGTTGGCAGCAAAAGGAATCCAAGGGGTGCAGGGTTCACTAACCAATGTTGTGCCAAGTAAACACAATGATAAGTAAATGGAAACCTCCTGGGAAATATGAACATGTTTGGTTTGTATAAAACAATGTTACAGCCATAAAGCAGGAGCATGGCGTCAGTATCAAAAGTTCTCATCTTATAGTTGTATTACTTTCATCACAGACACACTGTACCTCTATTAGAAGTTTATATTCACTTTTCCTCCAACATTCAACAGATGACAGCAGTAATGCAAGCACAACCACTTGCAGGGGTCTCTCCCCAGTGTCTAATGTCCTGATGAGTTCATTCTGCGCAGAATCGTTAGGGTTCAAATGTTAATGTCCACATTAAGATGCTTTCATAAAGCACCGGGCTAAAATTATGTGTCACAAGAGCAGTAATTTCCCAGCAGACTTCGGCAGATATATATCTGAATTAGGTTTTAACAGTTTTGTTGCGTTGTTGAGCTTGATTTATCTTCATTAGACACTTTTAAAAAGAGAGCACGATGTGAAAAATAAAGCAAAGAAATATGTCTGTGGGAATTCTCAGTCATCCATGTCACAGGACTTGCAGTGGAACTACTTAGTAAGTGGATTTAAAATGAGCAAAGTTCAGAGAGGTAAAAATGTCTGCAGACTTAAAACGTGGCTCCAAATGAAACTAGTAAAGCCATTGGCCACTCATGTTGTTTCCACTCAATGTCTTTATTTCTGTTTGTTTCAAGGCAGTCACCAGATCAAAATATTGTGATCATGCATAAAAATAAATAGAAAATGTACAGAAATATTCACAGCAAACTTAAATGATCATGTGCCATATGTTGATAATGTCACTATTTGGCCTTTTCAAGTGTCAGATGGCCCAACACCAGAGGTTTAGTGGTAGATCTAGTCAGTGCTGTCTTACATATAGCTTTACATTGCAAACAAGGAACACAAATGAAATCTACCACAAGAAAGGCTCCCCTTCAAGTCTTTTGTAACAACATATAAAATGGACTGTGTATTTAGTCTCACCTACAGTAAATCACATGACAAACAAAACCTTTCCTCTTCGGGGAGACCAATAAATCTACCTGTTTCTATAATTAATAGTATACCTGAATGTAACTGTGCACACAGACATCTTTGACATTTAGTTACATTCTGCTTCACGTAAGGCTCTACACTATAGCTGCTTTTCATGCGGCAGTATGTTTGTACCAAACAACAGACCATCTGTCCTTGTACAGTACATAAGCTTTTTTCTGTGTATTATAATGATGTTCAAATTGCAACTATATTCAGTGAGTATTCCTTATATCTATCAGTGGCAACTCAGACTGGGTTAAGACATAGAAAGTAAAAAAGTTCAGGGCAGAAACTTAATTCTTTCAATGAAATTTATTGTGCTGCTGCAGTTTGGAGAGCTCTCTCGTCCCTCAGGCAACACAAAACATGAATGACAGACCAAGCTCTCAACAAATACTGTGGGCCAGCCAGTCTAAATCAGACAAACTGTTTCACCTGTGTGTGTGGTGTGTGTGTGTGTGTGTGTGTGTGTGTGTGGAGAGAGAAAAATAGTTCTTCTTGCTGTCAGTGTATAGAACTAGATATACTAGATCTGTGAGGTTCAGAACCAACGCACAGCTGCAAGCTTTGTCAGTGTAATGCAACTAAAACCACTTGGTTGAGCTTAGGATTGTTGTCAAGGTTACATATGAAAAAAATAGACTAAAATGTACCCTTCAGTTGGTGCAGTAGCTCATTAGTGGTGAAGCTGCAAAATGGTTGGTTCAATTTTATGTTGGAAAGAAGCACAGAGGATCAATAAACCTGCATCTAATGGACACAAGAAATAAAGAACCTTCACAGATGTAGTCCATAAACAGCAAGCAAATATGATATCACAGGAAAAGCTGAAAAATACTGAAGTGGTACTCCAACTTCACAATTCAAACCATCTCCCAAGATGGTACATTTATAAAAGAGAAGGAGATTTGAAATAAGCCAAAGCTCATGAAACTACATTCAAATGAAAAAGGATTACGACTCAGAACCATATATAACATTTAAGAGGTGAGGCAGAAGAGAGGTAGAGGTCTATATGGGCAATTGAGGTAGGCAGATATAAAGGTCGAAGAGCAGCGTTTATGTGTTTTTTGTGAAGTTAAAGAACCCTGACTTGTTTTGGTTGTCTGAAGGTGACATGTTGAGTTGCCTCATTAATAAGGAGATTTTTGTCTTAGTAAGATTTATAGAAAATGCTCAAAGAACGACATCAGCATCTGTTATGGAAATTGCATGTTTTGAAATGTTCTCTTTTTGAATTTGTGGAAATGTATATTGTGATTTGTCATGTGGCCATCCTAGTTGTTGTTGCTGTCTAGTAAGCCGGGCACCATGAGATGCAGGACACTCAAATAAGCAAATCAATCAATCAATCATATAAAATGCGGCAGTGATCCTGAATTGATTCTTTAATTTGTGGCTTTGGAGACAGATTTCCACTACTCTGTTCTAAGCTGTGGTGCAATTAAGAATCAGTGAAGTTATTAAGCCTGTTAGTCATAATAATTCAACATGTACACTGCTGATTGTTTGTGCTTTTGTACCTTTTTAGTGGATCTCATTTAAGGTGTAACACAACGTCAATGGCAGCTGAAGATCACAGGTTGACATTTTTTTACTGATAATACTCGTGGACTTCTTGTAAGATAATGAAGCTGTGTATTTGTGTGGGCTGAAAAGATTCAGTGATCTACCACTCACGATAAAGAATGTGACAGTTTACATTGTGGGGGCAAAACTTCAGTTTACATTTACATTAGACTAAGTTGGAATAATCATTTGTTTAATATGTGACAGTGAGCCAGTTACTTACTGAAAAGTACATGCAGAGATTCTGTTGTTTTGTAATTGTATTTTAATCAAACAGGTCTGGTGTTAGTCCTTCTGGGGCCCTGGGCAAGATTTAGTTTAAGGGCCTAGAAGTACACAATGTATGTGGCTTTAAAACAGAAGTTTATAAATAGCATCGGTGATCTTTCCTTTCTATCAGTCTGAGCCAAGTCTCTCTGATTCTGCGTTAAATGCTCTTTCTCTTGCTCTAAAATGTTGCTTGTGTTGTCTCTGCTCTTGTTTTCACTAATTAAACTGCCGATAAAGGACAATTAATGCATAAAAAATGTGCATTACGAAAATAGTTCTTCCTCTGTTGTGGTGTCAGCTAGCCAGAGAATGGACAACAGACACAAGATGGATGAGCAGGAGGAGACATTCAAATCTCCCATGGCTTTAAGGTTTATTCATAGACAGTCTTGGGTCATATAAAAAAGGAATTACAGCCCATATCCTCATGCAGTTTCATGCATTTATTGCTCTTTATTAGAAGTCAGTGAAGTGGATTAAAATGAGCAACCGCCCCCCATCTCCCTCCTCAGACTCGAACATGGATGCAGCCTTGCAACCACACTAGTTATGAATAAATAATAAAAGAAGAAGCTTTGTAGGTGACAGCTCCAGAGAAAAGGGTTGAGCAGTTGTGCAGTTCACCTATACCACAAGCTGGCCCCTGTAACTGTTTACCTACATGGATACAGCTGTAATTAATTTGTGACTCAGTGTTTTGTGCTGTGATATCTAATGGTTTAGGTGACTACAATAAAAAGGATCGATATTAAATCTAGTGCACCTCTCAGCGTTATTTTTCAACAAAAAAGGTATTTCATTTCATTTTATTACATCGATAGTAAACAATTTGTATGAATTCTTGTAAACAGCAGCTGTGTCTCAATCCACAAATGATTATGATGTATTATTTCCCTTAAAAATTGATTTCAAAAGTTGCACAACAAATGGGAGGGTTACATTTTCTCCATATTTCTTTTAAAGCGCATAAACACAACAGTGGTGCAGCAACAAGCAATGAGTCACAAGCATGAATGAAGCTGATGGTGCTTCTCTTTGGTCGTGTTTGAGACACAATATTTGCAAGGAATTAACTTAACTTGAGACTTTTTGCCAGAATGAGTTCACATGACTTACCTCCGAGGGTGAATTTGCTTCTAAATTGAAGTGCTTGTCTTAAATATACGCAAGAGCATTTATACTATGTGTTAAATACTGTAGATTTACACCTTTAAAATTAAGAAAGCTCAGGTGGTTCACTCACTTTATCAGATGAAGACATAAACCCTTGTAAATGGTTAAAAACAAAAATATGGATGCAGTGTTATTGTTGCAAAAACAACTTTTTTATATCTCTTGTTCCATCTGAGGGAAAACAATTTGTTTCTCACAGTTATACACCTCGATTACAGATCTGTGATGGAGGAAATGATTCTCGTAGCAGCAACATGATGATGATGATAAAACATTGATAAATAAAGTGGAATTCATTTTTTAGAAAACACTAATTAAATGTCCTGTGGTAGATATGGTACAATGTAAGTGTGATATGCTCATGGTGTCATGCTATTTCTGTTTTTTAATAGATTTTTTAAAATGAGTTCTCTTATCCATCATCTTAATAAAATGACTGCAGTTTCACAAGTAGGTCTGAATAAACAAATTAACCATAAAACACATTTTCACAACAGTCTAGTGTTTCTCGATCAGCCTGAAGGCAACTTGTGTAAGCATCAGTAATCAATCACTGTGTCTGACAGAAACACCTTAGTTGAGATGTTTAATTTTCATTTGCCACAGGGTTCCTCTTCTTTTATTAAACAATTACTTATGAGACGTACTTGTCATACTCTGAATTTTAAATAATTGAATCAAAAGAACAAAAACAAGGCATGCCAAAGACCACACTGACTCATTTCCACCTTAAAACAGTCCTTTGAGTAAGTCCTTGTGTCTGAGAATTGTCACATAGCCCCATATACTGAGAAATAAAATATTTTAACAGTAATAAAGATGTGATCATCGTCATCATAATATCACTTAAAGTGAGACAATGTAAAAACACAATCTTTGTTTTACAAAAAGGAAAGAAAAAGTTGATTTCATGAGCAATAAAACTCACACTTGCTCAGCTCAATACACTCAGGGATTTTGCATAGCTTTACTTTGGCTGGTGGCTAGTGCTAGCTAATGTTAGCAGACATTAACTTGCGCTGATTTATTTTGAAGTCTAGTCTTATCAGTTCCTGCACTCGTGCCTTGATTATCTACATGTGTCCCCATTACACACCTGCCCCTGATTCCCTCGTCAGCCTCTTCCCTACTGATACCGGTTCCCTTCCTTTGTTTTTTGTTGGTTCATTGAAATGGTTGTTACGGGTTTAGTTTTTGTTTGGATCTCCCGGTTACCTGTTGCCTGTCTACCTGCATTGAACTGCTTGAGCCTCCTCGTTTGTCTGCATTTTGGTCCTTCCCCTGCTGCCCATACTACGCACCCCGTAACAGTATGTTTTGTCACAGATAAACATTAGTATTAGTAGAATAGTTTTATAACAAGTAAAAAAAAAAAAATTAAAATAAAGTGAACACGCACTAGGGGACATGTTTGATGAGTATGAAAGATCCCTCTTGACTTCTTTGTCAATGGCATGTTTGTTGTTTCCTTCTTGTGATCCCATCCCATTCGTACTCAGTGAAGTCAAGATCAAGGGAAATTCAATGTGCCATTTTTACTGTAATTAGAATTTATCACCTATCAAGCAAAACTTGCATAGTCTCGCCTCCCAAATATCCCTCCAACTACCAATGGAAGAGAATGGATTAACTGGAGGTGTAAATCATAACAACCCAGCTGTCTGAGCATGTGAAACACACTTACATATAAAATTATATTTTGATTCATTGCATGCTCTTAATGCAGAGTTTTTGTGCATATTTAAATCTATAGGCAACGGAGCTCAATCAGCATGCTGTTAAACAATATCTTGACATAAATAGGGAAAGCTGTGAAATACAGTGCCCACTCTACAGTTCATCACATTATCTGTCAAAACAAAACTCTGAAACAACAAGACAGTGATCTGACAGGTGATCTGACTGTGCAACGGTCATCAGTAGCCTAATGAAGGGGTTTAGCTAACAGCCAATTCTAACTGCTTCAAGAAGTTTTTTTTGAAAACCATTATTATAAAGTACTTGTCAAATTATAGTTAATACAAAAAGAATAGATGCAAATGAAAGTGTGACAGTACAAGTCTAAATGTGACTATTCCTGAATACAATAGCCAGGATCCACGAGCGAGCTTAGGTTTTAGGGAGAAGGCAACACATCATACTGTAAGCTGCACCTATGATTAATTTAATGCAGTTTTCCTTCATAGTTCTCTCCAGCTGAGTTTCTTCCTCTCCTCGTTCTCTCTTTTCACCCACTGACCCTGCTTTGCCTGAGACACTGCTTTAGCACACCTGGCTGCCTCCTCCTTTGGATGTATTTGATCTACCACCATTTTTCTTCTCCCTGATGACGAGGCTGCCTTATTCCACAACGCTGCCCTATTTCCAGACCTAAGCCCCCTCGCCCTTGTTGCACCTGCCCTGCACTATTCTTTTTCGTGCTGACGGTGCCAAAGTCTCCACTCCACTGCTTTCTCACACATTTTTTTTGCAAGTAAACAAATTAATCATTACTAGTAAACCACCTCCACCTTCTCTACAATAAAATATGTGTCCTTAGTTACACTTACTGCATAATAAGCTCCCCTTAATGAGTGATAAAATTCAGGTTGATTCAGGTTAATGGCAGTAAATTAACAGCATGTAAATTGAAACAATACCGTGCCTTGTTTATAAAGTAGAGGTAATGTGTTGTGATGGCATCATCAGTAGATTTCTTTAACCATCCAGTCGAGCATCTCTGACTTCTCCAAATCTCCACGAGGCAGGACAGGTCCTGTCCACATTAAGTGCTGCATATTATTTTGAATAAGTGGACATGGCTGTAATTCATGGGAACCGCATTCATGAAAATTACCACAGCCTATGATAAAAAATAAAAAAAACATTTAAAAGTCATCTGTTGGAACTTTGCAAGAAAAGCTACAGTGATGATGTTTTGCTAGAAAAAGAAAAATGGCATTTAAATGTAATGGTAAAATCATGAACCACACTGTTCTTGATCGTTCGCTGTGCTTTCATAAGATTATAAGTCATCCTTTTGCATGAGAGGTTCTTTAAAATAAAGAATAAGAGATTTCATAGAAATCTCCTTTTCTTGGCTTACCTCCAGGCCAGACCATGATACAAACATATGTTCTACCGCTGTTTGGTTGTTTGTGCTGAGCCATCTGGTCCCTTCTTGTCAAGGTCATGCACTACATCAGTCGCGTCATGCAACTGCACCTGTAATCCCTGAGCCAGTTCCTTGGGAGGCTAATGATGTTGGTTTTGGATTATGGTCAGGGTTCCTGGGGTGTTTCCCCCCCTGATCTTTCTGTTAATGAGCTGAGTGGAGATAGTCCTCTAAAGAAAAATGATAACATTGTTTGTTTGTTTAAATGGTTAAAATGACTTTTTTTTCCTAAAGAGTGACCTCTTGAGACAGGAACAAATAATTAATATCCTCATTCAGTAACAAACTTTGAAGTACCATGATGTTTGACTAACACAGATGAAATTAAAGGTAGATGATTGGCCAGACAAAGCATTTGACTTGAACAGTGGAGATTGTGGTTCATGTCCCAACAGTCAACATCGGTTTCTTTTAACCATGAAGTCAATCTTTCCCCAATTATTTTTAGTTTTAATTATTTTTTGTCTAAACTTAACCAAACCCTATACCTACAATAACTGATATTTTGGACACATGGTGGCAGCAGAAACAAGTTGACGTACACAGTGTGTATACTTGTATATATAAGTTGATATGGCGAACTGTAACAGTAACTGTAACAACTCCTGGGGGAAATATCTGGCTCTTTAGCTGCTAAATGCTCCACTATGTTCACCAGCTAGTTGCTGTCCGTCTGCTGTTTGGTGCTGAGCAGGTAGCATATAGTGTACAGTGTGTTTTTAGAGCTCTTACACTGAAAACAGCTGCCTCTTATGGCCTAAAGCGACACTATGAGAGCAGCGATAGTGAACCAAAACAGTACAATTGTGGGCCGGACAGTTAAATATGTGCTGAAACTCACTATTAAGCTATAAAGAGGGAGGTGCAGATTCTGGTAATAGTTCTCTGTAGGCGACCCCTTTCACATTGTCACATGGTTTTTGCATTGTTATTTGACACGTTGGTACTTAAATAAAACAATTTAAAACCATGACTGCTTTAACCATGACCAGAAAGCAATTATATGTGTCAGTCATACCGTAGCTCGCTTGGGAAGGGACTGATAATTGGCCTATTTATAAGGTTAGATGACTTGTTGGCAGAGTGGTGTGCAGTTTCTCTGAGTTCATCAATGAGAATACCAGCCCTTAAAGCATCTTTCACCTCATATGCTCTGAAGCACTCAGCTTCTTTTACCTTCTTACTTACTTATCATGCACATTCTCAACTGTTTGGATAAATATTTCATCTACACACTGTATCAGCTCAGACAGGTTTACCAGAAAAAACCTTCAAATATTTGTGGACAAGAAGTGAAAACACTCCCACTCATTGCATACCTGTCACGTAAAGCTTTCCTAAGTGGGTTGAAAGAATGTCTACAAAGAGGGCAAAGGGGTAAAGCAAAGTGTCACGTGGCAGCTGTGAATATGTCAGGTGCATTTTTAACATCTACCCTTGTAAGTGCTTAAGAAATAAATGTGAACAAACACATTACAGATTTAGTTTTCACTGTACATGTGGCATGTTGTAGTTTCATAGCACAAATCGTCTATCATCTTTCCATCCATCCAGAATTTCAGGAGGATTTCAACGCAGACATTTCAGATAATATATACACAAGGTAACATATCTAGGTACATTTTCAGATGTGCTCAACTGATGTGTCTGTCTGTTCAGGGCTTACTATATACTGCTCACATGTTGTAAACAGACTTACAGTCATTTACAATGATGCCACGAGGGAGTTATTTTGTGTGCCAAGACTTTATGGTGTTAGTTTTGCGTTTGTGGGTTAGCAGTGATAGGCAAACCTTATGTATAAATGTGTGTGCAGATTGGACAAGGTAGAGAACTGCATAATTGATGTGCACTGCTAAAACGGTCTTCGGTGGTGGAGGCTGTTTGTGCATTTGATGCAAAGGTTTTTAACTGCATGCATGTTTTTAATATAATGTAAGTTGTGAGTGATTTGGATGAAATGTTATCTTTTTAATATGAATCACTGGTCTGAAAAAAGATTCAATTGACTGACTGATAGATTACAAATGTGGGCCTGTAGCCCTTTGAGACACTGCATGTGATACTGGGCAGTACAAATACGAACTTGACTTGGCTCATTGACTTTCTTGGCTCAATGTCCAATACATGTCAGAGTGTACACTATATACACCATTCGTACACACACATACAGACATTTTTGTACTTCTATACTTGTGAGTACACTTAACATTATGCATTCTTTTATCCTCACCCCAAACATTATAACCCTTACTCTGATTTTTGTAATGACAACATACCACTTAATGAAAACACACAATTTGTGTTTAGTATGAAATTGACACAGCATATTATGTTACAGATGCAGTATATGGCTAAAATAAAAACCCTATACAATACAGCTACCAACTGGTCTACAAATACAAGAGGACATATTTAAAATGTGATATGATGACTCACTGTAGTGGTTAAATGCAGTTGCCAGTGCTATTCACATTTTACATCCAATTCATCATATGCATGCAATGAACCATGGAAGCATCAAATGAGGAGTGTTAAATGATGCACGTCAATCACAGCCTCCAGTTATTAATCGACTGTAAATATTTACTCTAAGAATTGCGCTTTAAGTAAACAAAGGGGAATTCTCAGTGAAAATGGGATAGCTATCAGAATACGTTCTGCATGACACTTGCAGAGGTAATCTGCAGAAGCACCCAGTTGCATATGCAGAATGTCCCTGAATGAATGTGGGAGCAGTGTGGTAAATATGACTGATACCAACGCAAGCCAATACATTTTTCATGTCGATTCATGCTATTATGGTTAACAGATGCCTGCTTTTGGGCCCTGGAGTCTTACTTATTTTCTTTGCCTATACATTTAGCACATCTGGTGATGCGTTTCAAGTGTATTGCAGTTTAAATAATGCAGTCAATATGGTTCTTTGTTACAACCTTGACATTAGAGATTAGATTATGATTAGATGAAATTGATTGATGTATTAAGTGGAGTGTTGTTGGTGCAATTAGGAATATGATTCATCAACAAAATGTTACTGAAAACACTATACTGAGTGAATATAGCATCATCTTCTGTACCAGCAGCATGTGAAATGTACACTTTAAAAAGGTGAAATTATATAAACAAAAAAAATTGGTAATATTTAAGCTTTAGATAACAAAGACCATAAAAAGACCACATGGGGGATAAAACTGCATAACATCTGCAAAAAAAAGTGCTTGTGTGTTCACCTTATTCCATTATCATTCTCATTATCAGCTCTGCAGGAAACCTCAAAATTAACTGAAGTGCTGAGATGTCTAGAGGTATGTTCATATAATACACTTTCCTGATAGATTCAGTTCCTGATAGATTCATTCATTTTACAATATACTTAGAACAATATATTTAGAAAACGTGATGGTTCATTTAACAATCACTGACATATACACATTAAAAGTATGGAGTCATAGGAGTGCCATAAAAAGAATAAATCTGGGAAAGAATAAGACAATAAATGTGGAAATATAAAGAGAAATAAATAAATGTGGATATATAAAGAAAAGGAAAAGCAAAAGCAAAAGGGGAAAAACAAAAGCAATAAGGGAAAAGGAAAAGCAAAAGGAAAAATAATTATTTGTCTTTATATATCCACATTTATTTATTCTTTTCTTTCTTTCTTTTTATATTTTCACATTTATTGTCTTATTCTTTCCCAGATTTATTCTTTTTTATGGCACTCCTATGACTCCATATAAAGCAGATATACACATTAAAAGCATATGACTCATGTTAGCATAAAGAGTCCATGATAGTCAGCATGTGCAGGCATCCTGCTTCAGCAACCTCTTGGCTGGCTGAGGCTGGGGCCAGTGGGGCAGGAAGCTGTGTACAGCCTGAAGTCTGATGGCTGTCGGCACAAAAGAGCACCTGAAGTGCTCTGTGCATCAGCCGGGAAAAAGGTTCTTTGTAGCTGGATCAGCACACACTGCAGGGGGTGGCAGGTTTGTTATATGGTGTGAAACAAGTGGTTCTGGATTCAGCAGTGATGACATACACTCCCCTCTGTGTACCTCTTGGCAGACTTTATAATAATACACAAAAAAACCCTGGCATATCTGACATCAACATATTGGTCTGACCAGGCCCGGAGCAGGGGTCTTACTGTAGAAGAGAAACATGATTTGGAATGGACTCTACAAAAAAATGTATTGGGGAATTTTTTTTAAAGTCAAATGCATTCAGTGACTCTCTTTTGATCCAGCTCTATTTCTCTCACATACACAAACATGTACAGGGTGTTTTGGTTTTCAACTGGCCTAGCTTGCCTAGTGTTAAAAAACATACTGTGTTCTAGCACTTGTGAAAGCGGCAATACTACCCTGTAAGAGAGAGCAGCAACAGACTGGCAATACTGTGTATTAAAGACTAAGGCTGGTGATATTTTTTCCTGTTGTCAATAAATCCCATTAAAAGATCAAAACCAACTTGGTCCTATTAAAGTATTACCTGTGTATCAACTACCTGATATAGGTTTTTCTGCTATGCCATTGACCTCCATTGTTTTCCACAAACCATTAACAAGACTAAGAGTCTACAGCCATGCTAACGGGTCTGTGAGGCTGTACTTAGGCACAGCAGTGATTTAAGCTAAATGCTGAAGTCAGCATGGCAACATGCTCACAATTATAATGCTGATATGAGGATGTTTAGCAGGCATAATGTTTATCATGTTCACCATCTTAGTTTTATTTTTTTTTTTACCTGATGATGGCATTAGATGAAAAGTCAGAGGATCATCAAAGTTATTACAATTAATCCTGAAGGACATGACTAAATTTCATGGCAGTCCATCCAATAGTTGTCAAGACATTTTACTCAAAACCACAAAATGTCAACCTCATGGTGGCGCTAGAGGAAAAGGTCAGGGGATCTCCAAAGTCAGTAGAAATCATTCTCTGTCCACTATGAATGTCTTTAGAAAATTTCATAGCAACCCATTTGATGATTGAGATACTCAAATATTTCAGCCTTGACCAAAGTGGTGGGTCGACTTACCAACAGACTGACGTTGCCATCCATAGAGCCACACCATTGCACTGAGTGACATTTATTTTGAGTCAATCCCATATACATCGTAAATGCTCAGTAGTGTACCAAATGTGTATTAATCCGCAGGTGAAAATAAATATAATAATAAATACCCTATTTACTCTTGTTTGAGTCATGTTTGCTAAAAACTTAAGTGCCCAGCTGCTTAGCATTTTTTATTGATTAAACTACGAGTCTTCAGAGACATTTTCTAACAATTATAAAAATTGTAGGAAGAATAGGAAGGATAACCGTTAACCATTGCCATATACAGTGGGGCAAAAAAGTATTTAGTCAGCCACCAATTGTGCAAGTTCTCCCACTTAAAAAGATGAGGGAGGCCTGTAATTTTCATCATAGGTACACTTCAACTATGAGAGACAGAATGGGGGGAAAGAATCCAGGAAATCACATTGTAGGATTTTTAATGAATTAATTGGTAAATTCCTCGGTAAAATAAGTATTTGGTCACCTACAAACAAGCAAGATTTCTGGCTCTCACAGACCTGTAACTTCTTCTTTAAGAGGCTCCTCTGTCCTCCACTCGTTACCTGTATTAATGGCGCCTGTTTGAACTCGTTATTAGTATAAAAGACACCTGTCCACAACCTCAAACAGTCAGACTCCAAACTCCACTATGGCCAAGACCAAAGAGCTGTCAAAGGACACCAGAAACAAAATTGTAGACCTGCACCAGGCTGGGAAGACTGAATCTGCAATAGGTAAGCAGCTTGGTGTGAAGAAATCAACTGTGGGAGCAATTATTAGAAAATGGAAGACCACGGAGATGCTCTGCACGCAGGAGGAAACCTTCGGTCCGCTGCTGCCTGTCATCAGGTCCGTACGCTCAACAGGCAGCGTTTACTCTGTGGTTCATACGAGAGTCTCTGTAATGC
>LKNJ01001673.1:84252-114911 GCA_002120245.1 Maccullochella peelii
TGTGTGAAAACCTTGTGAAGACTTACAGAAAACGTTTGACCTTAAAAGGAAAAACTCCCTTTTAACAGGCAGAAACCTCGAGCAGAACCAGGCTGTGGGTTTGCCTCGACCGGTTTGGTTGAGAGAGAGGTGAGGGAGAGAGCGAGAGAGAGAGAGAGAGATAGAGAGAGCAGGAGGAAAGCGAACATACAGTAGTACANGCTGGGTCTTTCAGCATGACAATGATCCCAAACACACCGCCCGGGCAACGAAGGAGTGGCTTCGTAAGAAGCATTTCAAGGTCCTGGAGTGGCCTAGCCAGTCTCCAGATCTCAACCCCATAGAAAATCTTTGGAGGGAGTTGAAAGTCCGTGTTGCCCAGCGACAGCCCCAAAACATCACTGCTCTAGAGGAGATCTGCATGGAGGAATGGGCCAAAATACCAGCAACAGTGTGTGAAAACCTTGTGAAGACTTACAGAAAACGTTTGACCTCTGTCATTGCCAACAAAGGGTATATAACAAAGTACTGAGATGAACTTTTGTTATTGATTTATACTTATTTTCCACCATAATTTGCAAATAAGTTCTTTAAAAATCCTACAATGTGATTGTCTGGATTTTTTTTTTCTCATTTTGTCTCTCACAGTTGAGGTATACCTATGATGAAAATTGGAGACCTCTCTCATCTTTTAAGTGGGAGAACTTGCACAATTGGTGGCTGACTAAATACTTTTTTGCCCCACTGTATTAATGAGCAGTACAGAACAAACTACAAGAAATATACTCACTATGGCAGTTAAGCAATCACTGCATGCACTGCCCAGCCTAGCTAAAGGCAGCAGGTTACCAAAACTCATTTACAACCACTAAACACAAAAGCTCTCATATTTCCATATTATAACCATCATAAGACATTGAGCACCATAGATAGAAGTCCACCACAGGTCCCAGATAAATAATTTTTTTATTAAGCATGAATGAAAATCATTTTTTAAATGAGTAATGCAAGAATTAAAGTGTTTTCTCATACAGACATAACAAAAATCAATTATTTAGTGTACATATTCTGCAGCAAGCCCTCCCTCATTTTACTGAAAGGGTTTTCAATTTCAGTGAATGCAATAGGTAAGTGCATCTGTATGAAAAGACGTCCATGCTCCTCGCCTTGTTGAAAGCACTGAGATCGTGGTACAAAGGAAATATCTGACTGCATTCAAACAACATGTAGCCTTTCAAATGGAAAACTGTTATTGTTATAGTGTCATTTCATCCCAAAGTATTTGTGCTTGTTATTTTACACCGTTTCAATGCAGGTTCTGAACTCTGAATCCTTTTTTAGAGGTAATTATGCCCAGATAGCAACCATTAGAATATATCGGTGTCACAAATACTGAAAAACTCCAACCTATTATGACGGGAGGTGAACTATGGTTTTGAAAGGAATGTGAAAGAAAGAAAACCTCACCAGTCAGTCAGCAAAACACACTGAATTAAGCCCAAATTAATAATGTAGATGGATGGATGCAGTTTATTTATAGCCAAGACAAGAGAATCCACTGGGAAATTAGTGTTATGGGATGGATAATCTGTAAGGACTACTGACAGATAGAAGTGATCCTGATCTTGTCAATAGAAGTTAATACTGAAGTTTCAGTCATTTTGGAGAAATTGTGTGCTGATAACAGTGGCAGTTTTTGGGCACAACTGCACAACATTAAGATTTTTGGAATTCAGCTTGACAAACTTCCCTTCGACTGGTGCAGCTGCAGATCATGTGAGTTGCCTTAATTATGAAATTATTCACTGTTTTCCACTGAGTCCCAACTCTGCCCCGAGTCAGTCTGTAGACGGGTTTATATCTGTATTCTGACTAAACGTCCTCTGTTATTTTAAAACAGGATTTCTGTTGAATTAGGAAACAGCACTACATATTGTGCTGTGTATACTTCTATAGTACTCATTGCTTTTACATGTCTAGGGTTATTTTAAATGAAGTGATTCTCTGGAATGTGAGGGCAATAATTTATGTGATCCCCTTTTGTAAGCAGATACACAAACAGATGAGTTGATTAATCGCTAAATATCAAAGAAATGTCAATAGGATGTTTTTAGCATTGCTTTTAAAAAGTGCTGTGGTGCAGACACAGATCCAAATGGTGTTGGAGCATCTGTCAATGAAATGGTCTTTGATTGGTGGTAATCTTTTAATGCTCATTTTTAAGGATTCATGAGCTACTCTAGCATTCAATATTGAGTATTTGGTATCAATAAAAAAAAATTTCTGTATCAGAACCCAGGTGCATTTCTGGTGGTCGGACAGACTTCCAAATGTATCATTTCTGCACATTTCCTCATTATCAAATAGTTCATATTTACACATGCACTGGGGTTGTATATAACGGGAACACATCTATTCCCATTCCCTTTTTGTGATTTTATTATTCTTATTATTTCTGATTTCCAGACTAGGAGGCGGTTGGTCAAACCACCCATGCTGTTCAAGGTTTACTACACCCATGTAACCTCTTTAAAGGTGAGAACAGTAAAATTGCCTCAAGATAATTTCAGCAATTTAATGAATGACTTTGAATGTACTGTATAGTATATTATCTTTAGGGAAATTAACACCACGTGTTTTAATTACCCTGTCATTCTCATTTATTCTTAAAGGGAAGCAATTAATACATGTAATTGTTCTTGTAAAGCTTCTCATTAAAAAGCTTTTAAATGGTGTACTTCTGTGAAGTGTGTAAGAGAGCACTTAATATCAGCTGTAATTATAGCTCAGCTTTTTCAAAATACAGGATTGTTTCTAAGAGAAACTCTAACATAAATACATCCTCGTTTATTCTCAGGGAAACTCATAAGGCAAAAGTAGGAATAATACACCAATCCTCTAGTCCTCAGAGTGAGGCGTGTGATGTCTTATATTTCTTTTTCTATTTTTGACAAGGTAGAGAAGTCATGAAATGATGTGAAGAAAACAGAACTTTTATTCTTAATGGAATGAATGTGGGGCGGCACGGGGGTGCAGTGGTTAGCACTGTCGCCTCACAGCAAGAGGGTTCTCGGTTCGACCCCACTGGTCTTTCTGTGTGGAATTTGCATGTTCTCCCCGTGTCCGTGTGGGTTCTCTCCGGGTACCTTGGCTTCCTACCAGATTGATAGGCCCCAGCCCCCCCGAGGATAAGCGGCATAGATAATGGATGGATGGAATGAATGTGGTCATGATTATTGATATTTGTAGTGCGTGTAATTTCTTCAAAGGCAAAATCTGTGTGATAAGGTGAAATAGTCTCACTTCACTTTCTATGTAACTAATTACTTAAGCAACATTGGCCTGACAAATGTGTTAAATAAAATAAAAATATTTATTTTTTTTCCACACGCTGCTTGTTTATGAAATGATCCATTATAGCATGTCACACTCTTTTTTTCTCCCCGCATAATGAAATAAATGCTAAAATCAAAAAAACCAATAGCAGAGTCCTGATGACCAGGAATGGATCCTACAGCTTGTTCACTCCTCCTTCAGGAAGTGATTTGGAGCAGAAAAATGGAGGAATAAAAAGGCAGAGTGGAGGGAACAAGGGAAAGTGAGAGCAATTTGGCTCAGTGTATGTTCAACTCCATCATTAAATATGGACGTCAGTTATTTATGACGTCCATATTATAAGTGATGTAGCCCAAACCCACAATATGCATCATAGCCCATCAGCATTATGCACACATACAATTTTTACTCTAATGGTCTATATAGTTTGAACACACATTCATGGATTAATCTTTTTCTGCAGCCTATGCTGAGTACGGTCTTTCTCTGTGGTCATCCTAGCCAACAGGAGCTATAGCTAACACTGCTAACTGCTAGCTCTTCACTTTGATACTGAGTAATAATCCAAGCTCATAGCCTAGGTAGGTAGCATGTGCAGCAATACAAGAAAACTTGTGGTTCATTTGTTTATTTTACACCACTTATTTATGTTTTATTTATTATTTTATTTATTATTTATTTCATAATTACTATGAAATAATGAACACTTTGGGCTCCATTTTTGACTGTTAAAACATTGAAACAGTTGTGGAACTGAAAGCCAAGCACCATGTTGTTAATTTAGTTACCTGATCACTTAATGTCAAGACGATATTAAAAATGATTTACAAAAGGACCATGTTGAACTTTACAAAACCTTTTTGAGCCTCCATAAGTTATGGGCAAAATAAAGATCTTTTGTCTATACATAATTACAATCTAAAGCTCCTTAGTTTCACAAAGTCATGGATTTTATGTCCTTAGTAGTCTGGAAAACCCGAATCTGAATACAAAAGCGACCACAGAACACAAGCCACGGTGCCATAACCAAAAATGTCCTTGTGAAAGTACGTGCACTAAAGGTAAGGGACACTGACAGCCATTAAGTGCAGGGAAAATACAAAACATAAAAAGTCCTGCCAACTCTTTCAAAAAATAATGGAGCTATCAGCTGTAATGACATGGCCTCTGCAGCGGGAGACTCAGGGAATATTCAATCTGAAGGCTGTAAAAGAGCATTGTCAACCCTGTTAACAGCCGACCCCTAAAAGCAATGTCTGGTTACATGTTAGGACTTAACCGGTGGAAGCACTTCCTCTGTGCACTCCATCTACCCCAAGGAGATTAAGTGTGAAGATAATGCACCAAGAAAGATGTCATAGCCACAGCTTAGGCCTCCCCTCCCATACCAATGTAGTCGTACTCTGGAGGCATCAACAAGGTGTAGGGACAAGAAAGTGATAAATCTAATACACGCTGACTGAAAGCTCACAGAGTCAGATGCTGTTAAGGCAAATTTTTTTTCTTGTTCTTCTTTTTTTTTTTTTACGATGGTTGAATAAGTGGTTCACTCAGACTCAAGCAGAAACAGATTTCTGTATTCCATCTATTCCACCTTGAGCATGATAAAATGAAGCCTGGAAACTGTACTCACTGCCAATGATTATTGATGTCATTAAAATTGCACCAAAGGCTCCTCGCTGTAGAGCGCATTTGCTTCCCCAACCCGTTGACCTTGTGTGACTGAAGAGAGCAAAATGTCATAAGTATGGATTGTAATATATTTTTGACAGGGTTATTTCACGTGCTCACATGGGAAATGGGGATGTCAGCACACTGTTGTCAAGGTATGATGTAAACAGATATTTTACATGCCTGTCAGACTCGGTCTAACGTCAGGGAGCAGTTGCCTCAGGATCGCATCTCTAATATTAGATTTCCAACAAATACATCAGCGTTTCATAAGATAGAACACCTAGAAAATAATATTTCCTCAAAATGCATTAGTCTGGGAGAATAAATACAGTCAATTGCAGGGTTTAAGACAAAATGTTGAGTCATAAATTATATGAACAATACTCCTGTATTGTTTAGCACAGACGAGGCTGGGTGTTGCAGGATATTTGCTCGGCTCTGAGTGCTTGCATGGTGATTGTGTCCTCGCATTAGCAATAAGGGCTATGTACTTTAAGGGTGACAGTAATGAATTACTTGCTCTTTATGGACAGCAGGACACCCAGATAAGTGATGTTTTTCCCTACAAATTATTCTGTTTAAGATGTGCACTTTCACATCACTGTGGCACCAACAATCTCCTGCTGATTAACAACGGCTTACAATCGGTTACAACTAACACCTCTGAGTGTAACTTAAGATAATTATTAGTTTCAGGGTTGTTTTTCTTTTTGGTAAAACACTTGATACAATCCCTGGCTGTCAGTGCCTCATTCCAGATGTTTTGGATCTGGATCTTTGTCCCCCAGGAGACTCAGTCTTTCCTCTTGTCTCTCTCACTCCCTCTATGTGTCTGTCCTTTTCTCCTACTTGTGTCAGTGGAGTTCTTCCTCTTGTGTGTTTGTGTAGTCTAACCTCTCTCCAGGTCTCCATGGTGGAGAGGAAGTCGTGTGGCTCAGGTCCTATCTGTTTGGCAACACCTGAAGTTGCTCAACGTCCTCCTGGATCCATATTCTTCACATATGTTACAATCTATTTATAATTTTGTCATCATGATTGTCCATACTGTAATTCCACTATATTGGTCTATTCTGTACACGCAACATCTATTGCATGTTTGTCTATCCTGGGAGAGGGATCCCTCATCTGTTGCTCTTCCTGAGGTTTCTTCCATTTTTTCCCCGTTAAAAGGGTCTTTTGGGGAGTTTTTTCTTGAAACTCCTTTAAACTCTCCAAAGAGTTTCAAGGTTCTAAGGACAGAGGCAAATTTGTGATTTGTCATATTGGGCTATATAAATAAAACTGACTTGACTTGCCTTGATGGATTTTTGTTGTGACATCTTAACTGTTCTAAGAGTGACTGCTTGGCGTCTCAGTTAAGTAATCTCTAGATACATTGGTGCAGCATTTATTCACTGCTTAAACAGTAAAGTTCAAGTATGGTATAGATAAATATAGTGTTAAAACGTCCTCCATATTAAACAACAGCTTATGATGTGACAACGTTATGGTTAAGTTAGGTTAAAGTTAGGTTTAAGCACAAAAATGACTTGGTTAGGTTTAAACAAGTGTTTAAGGGAATGATCATTATCATGCTTAAAAAAACAAAAACACAACATTGACTCATGGAAACTGGAAACCAACAGTGGACTGGTTAAAGTCAGATGTTTTGTATTCTCACATAATAATTACTACAGCCACTAGAGGGCTTTGTCACTTGAACATGCTATTTTGGACCACTTCCTGAAATGACTGATGCTGTTGTTCTTGGGAAGACAGGCTCTTTAAAGCAGTATTAATTACATGTGTTAGCTGTAGCTGTAAACTTCACACTGACATATTATTTTGGTCTCCATCAACTCCTGTGGGAAATATCTCTTAATCTACTGAATGCTGCACTATATTCTCCAGCTAATTGCTAACTTTGTGGGACAGGTAGCGTAAAGTCAGTTTTTATAGCTTTTTTGCTGAAAATAGCTGTCTGCTGTTGATGAGAGCGGTAAGAGTGAACCAAAACAGTAACATTGCAGGCCTGAAAACCAAAACAACGAGCTGAAAGATGCTAAAATGCTCTGTAGAGCTGAGGGGAACTGCAGAGTTGGGTGATAATCTGTGCGTTTGTCACTAAAAGCAACCCCTTTCACATTACATATTGTCATTTAATCCATTGTTAACACAAGAATATTAATCAGTGCAGCTTTAATTTAAATATTTGATTCTAAATATAAAAGCTGACACAAACCAATCGCCCATTTAATGTTTAAGTGATAATGTGCTCATATTATTTGAGTTTAAAAAAATGCACATGAGCCAAAACACTTTTGTCTATTTTTGAAATGTTTTTCTTTTAAAGTTTACAGTTTCAAACACTGTAGGTGAAAAAAATATAACAGATATCAATTCAACAGTCCTGAACAAGTGGGAGCTATAAAGCTTTTACAGCCAACAGTAACTATAACAACATTGTCAATGCTTTCACCACCTCACCACTACACTTAAGAGCCACTTTGAATACACACCCCACTGCGCTGGTTGCAACCTTGGACTCACACACGGGAATATGCAGCCTCCTGCAAGATGCACACTGGAGGTCATGAATATGGAAATCGAGGCTACCTTCACATTTTAATATGTAGACTCAGACCTAAACTTGGATCATTTTACTCTATTTTTATGCACCCAAAACTCTGCAACATCTGATTTTCCCAGATGTTGTTTACCAATATTATACTGAAATCTGCACGCTAATAATTTTTGTAAAAAAAACCCAAAACATTATCAATAAAGTGAAATAAATGTTAAAAACAAAAAAATCTTTATCCTTCATTGGATGCTTGGAAGCCTTTAGTTTGGACGTTAGTCTTTCATGCTTTTCATTTCCACTCTTATACGCACAGTTTTTTATCACATTTTGATGGACAATAAAGTTCCCTGAATGTGGATCCACACAGCTTTGAATTTTAACGCATCATCAAAAGAAACAGCACTATCCGGGCACATGGAGGGAGCCAAGAAATTATTTTAATGTGCCGCATTTAACATTCAGTGCATCCATTGTACATGGATAGGGCTCGGATCAGTGAGGTGTGCTGCCATGTTTCCACTAAGCCGGCAGTGTCCAGTCCTGTGCCCTGGAAGATATGCAGGTTTAAACTGCAGCCAAATTCAACACCAGCTGATTTTTTCCCCTCTCTGTCTGGTTGAAGGCATGCTGATTAGTAAAATTAGTGGGTGAGGTTTGATTGGATTGAAAACCTGCACACTCCACCACTGGCAGGGAACATTTGTGTGAATTATGTTCTGCACAGCCAGATTGCACAGCAGACACCCTCCCATCAGCCAAACAGGGTGTCCAGGAATGCTGTAACATTATACTCATCCACCCGTCCATCTTTCTCAAGCACAATGAACAGATGCATCACAATATATATATATATATATATATATAAAATAAGTCCAAAAAATATGTTGGATTAAATATGCTTTGACAGGCCCATGCTAAAACTGTACAGAACTCACTCCATGTGAATTGCAGGCTGAATAATTTAGTGTTATTTGGACTGAATACCTTTTTCACTCAGAAACTGTCTGAGTCTGTGATGTAATAGCGTTTAAGGACTGACAATATGCGATGAATGCCATCTTTAATTGAGACTTTATCTGTGTCCTGGTTGGCTTAACAGAATGACCCAGAAATGACGTCTTTCACTTCAATCGGCCTGCTGGAATCCCAGAAAACTTCTTAAAAGGACATTTCTTTAAAAATGAAAATGGGTTCCCTTTTTCCAGTACTTTTCAGCGAGTTCCATTTCTGGCACCTGTGCTTTGTGTTGATAGTTATCACTATCACTGTTGTAATAGTTCACATATAGACAGTGAATGTTTCTGGCAAATGTAGCTCATACATGTTCCATAAGGTGAGCAGCAAGTAGTTAATCCTGAAGTCATTTTTAAATTTGCTAATATGAAACAATAATAATAAATGTGTTTATTATTTCTTTATTATGTGTTCATTCATTCATTTTGCAAGATTTGAACAATTCTGTGGTCCAACATATATTTAAGACAAGTTAGTACCAGACTTGAAAAACTAATACTATTTAACTAATACTATCTGGACATGTTAAACTTGAATCTTAAAAACATCTATATATTTCTTAGTCGTTACAATTTTAAATTGGATGGTAAATAGTCTTCCCTCTCTGCCTGAAAAGCAGAGGCATTTTTTTACACCTCCCTATCCACCTATTATCTTGAACCACTGCTTCAGTTTTACACTGCCATTCAGTGCAATACTGCAGACCATGCAGTGTACACCACTGTGTAAATCTGGTACATGATAAAAGGTTAACTCATATGTCATGTAAGCACTAAAAAATGTTCACAGTCAAAGGAATAATACTACTTTTTCAGTTATGAATCACAGATAGAAGTATTTACAGGCGGCTAATGACACATATGATAATGAAATGAATCAGGTGAAAAGCCCCCAAGTCTGTACCCTATTTGATTTTAATTTTTCACACACGAAAGGCTTGTGCATCTGGTTTAGTAGACTGAACTGAAGATGTTCTCTGAAATACACATTTTTCAAGATTTCAAGTCTTGTGCTACCAAGAGATGGCTTGCTAAGATATTAAATGGCTTGCTTAGCATTATACAGGGACACTTTTCAGCCATCCTCACACAATAAGCACACAGAAAAGGCACACATTGACAGAAAAGGCTTTTGTGAGAATAAAAACAAACAGTTTATATTTCTAGTTGCAGGATATCATTTTCAATTGGATGCTGATATGAAAATCATGTCTTTATTAATTGTGGCTTTTTCATTTTGGTCCAAGTCATTTGAATTCGCAGGGTATTGTTGCTGTGATGCTAAGAGTCAAAGATAATGAAAAACTTGCCCAGATCCTTGGAGTTATGATTTCAATTGCTATGCACGACTTGATTTTCAAGGTCTGGAGTCTTTCTTGAATGAATGCTTGGAATCTGGCTCTGGGGGTTAACAAGGAGGCTCCATATACTGTTTAACAATTCAGCCCATGCTCACCCCACGTGACAGTGCATGCAATAGGGCCTGCACTTGTTTATATCTCTGGATAAAGCATCCCACTGGCCGCAAATTAAGCATTCAGGCTCGGCAGCCTTGTTGTGCTCCAGTATGACGTGTTTAGAGTACTAAATCTGACTCTGCGCCCTAGGTACACCGCAATCTTGTTTGGGGGCTTCATAAGTTCTAAGGCTGTCATATCCTTTGAAATGACTTCAATACACATGATTCACACTTGATATAGGAACAAATTTATCCTTTTCTTTAAATGGAAAGACTTTTCTGGGGTGTGTTATTTGGGAGTGATTACAAATTAGAGGCACATGTTTGTCACACAATAAAATAAGATAAGAAAATGTAAAGAGAAACACCCCTTCTTCTAGATTGTGAACACTGTGTCAAATTTATCAGTTACCACCTTTCCAGTAAAATGTTTTAGTATGAAAAACTATGGATCAAACTTTTTCACTTTTCGTTAAAACTAATTTTATTTGTGTAGTCCAATGGTTGAAACCCCCTATCAGAAGACAAAAATGAATATTAAACAAAATGCAGTTTGCCACATCTTCAGATTCTTCAGCTGCTCTGACACTGACTGACAGTTGTAATCCAACTTAACCCTATTTTGAATGAATCCTATCTCTAAGCTTAAAAGTAACCAGATACACTGTAGATGTTCACACCAGACTAAGTTAAATTAACTGTGGCCAAAATACATTCACAGAATAACCACTCATTAATACTGAGCCCCGGAATTCAGCTCGCTAGGACAGAAATGTCAGCGGAGGAATGCAAATCAATGAAATGAAATATCCTCTCAAATACATGTGTATGATATATCCCTCTGTCATTCTGAAAACCAGAAGCTAAATTTAAACCTTCTACTGTAAGAGCCACTTTACTCCAACCTAGCATCCTATATTATCTGTTCCATTGAAAAACTATATCACAATGTTTTCATCACATATGATGTATGTGAACCTGAACACAAGGTTTTTTACATAAATATTAATATCTGCATCAACCCCTGCACC
Source organism: Maccullochella peelii (assembly GCA_002120245.1). Classification (NCBI taxonomy): domain Eukaryota; kingdom Metazoa; phylum Chordata; class Actinopteri; order Centrarchiformes; family Percichthyidae; genus Maccullochella; species Maccullochella peelii. The sequence continues at coordinate 95,308 of LKNJ01001673.1, forward strand.
AGCCACTTCTCAAACTGGATGTTTCAGTTCGACACAGCCTTATATTAGATAGAATAACCCTCCACATATGTCAGTGAGATGAAATAATTCTTATTAGAGCAATTAATAGATCTTATCTTGCACTGACGACAGGGGAAAAGCTGGATCACACACTTTAGAGACAATTCCTCTGACAAGATATTACATGCATAATTGAGCTCAAGATCTCAGTTAAGCGCTGAGAGGTGAGTCTCTGAGGATGATACATACAAGAAGAGACACGTGTCCTTATTTCATATTTTTAGCACTTAGCTCTGTTTCCTATGTATTTGGCACTGCAGGGCGGCGTGGACGGAGACAACCCACAGTGTGAGATGCCTTCCCTTTTCATTATGACTCCTTTCTTCAATTAAACTCCCTACATTTTACACAGATCAATACAGAGGAGTCTATAAAAATGTCAATACCTGAAGCATAGACTGCAGCTCCAGAGAAGCTGAAGATAATACAGAACCCCCCATGTGTGTTTGGCTAACAAGTTTCCCCCTTTGAGCTTAATGCAGGCTTCCTTTGTGAAATACCAAAGCATTGATTAATCCATCTGTACTGATCTGAATTTTCTCAGAGTTGTGTTGCATCCCTTTGAAATATTCAAAGCAGAGCCGTTGGAATAACTATTATATGGACCTCTGCTCTCCTAGGGGCACGCAGTGAAAGAGTCTGCATACAAATGAAGTATCAGCAAAGCAAAGGGGGCACAGAGTGATTGAAACCACACTTGCATAATCATGCTTTCAGATAAAAAATAGCAAGTCATTCATTACAGAGTAGTTGCAGACAAAACTGATTGCTTAATTAAAAGCTGCACAGGTAACCTGAGATATGTGAATTATGTACATATATGCAGTCATGTGGAAAGGTTACTGTAAATATATCATATCGTAACTCAGAATAATGTATCTCCAGATTTGGGATTTTTAAATTTTCAGATAAACTTCAGACAATTCTCCATCTTCTTATATTACATAAACTACTTACATTAAAAATCTGCGTTATACATTGTCACAAAGCTGAAAACAAGGGAATTACCTTAACTAATGACAAATTGACGTTTTGGAGACACACGGCCTTCACAGGACAGTGACAGTACTGCATGTGCAGGTATCTTGTTCAACACAAAGGGACTATTCAACAAGAATGTGATAATAGCTCTCACACCAAAAGCATCGACATTGACACGCATAATCATGGATTGGCACACGGCAACTTGTTGGGATACACTAATGTCATATTTCTCAGCGCATCAACTATCCAGAAAAGCAATATTTTTTTTTTCATATTCCCTCCCTGGACTGGCACATCCTGTACCTTGACTACTTCCTCTGTGTGTATGAAGCATCCAGCATGAAGCATGTGTGCTATAGGCGTCAATGGACGTGCATTAAATGACTTGATGCTCTGCAGTGCAGCCGGTCCGTGTTTCCCTCTCTGTATGTGGTTAAAATCTATCACCGTCTCTACATCTAATTGGTATAATCAGACATTATTGTGCTGCAAGTTAACAACAAGCACTGTTCTGTTTACATTCATAAAACAATATCATATCAGGTGATGCATGCTGGTGAAATTTAATTATTATGCTAATGGGTGTGTAGCTTGTCTTTAAATTAATTATATCTGAAAATATATTAATTTGGCATGTATGGGTGCATATTTAATGAGCAAATAAATCTTTCCTTTTTGGTGTCCCACTGCTGTCACACCGGGAAGCAGGATTATATCTGAAGTAAAACTGAAATTTAATGAAACATTCAGGATTAAGGGTGTTGTGTTTATGTTACAAAGCATTATGTACATGAGCCTGCAGGGTGTAGAAAATATACAGAAAATGAGATGTTTTAGAGGGTAAACAGGGACTTTGACCAGAAAAACCCTGCTGGATCTATGTAGGTGGGAAACATGTTAATACACATACATGTTCTTAAATAGCCTACATTCACTATCAAAAAGCATCCAGGCTTATGGCTTTATTCAAACATATGAACTATAGTGTGGCTACACTATCACTCACTTTCACTGTGAAACTTTCAGTCTAGTTAGGGACTTTCAAATGTTAAAATTTGCTCTATAGAGACAAAAAAAAATGGGAGGAGGTGGTTTACTTTCTAGGTGAATTTAATTTTTTCAAAATGAAATTGTCTCTCAGTGCAGGCGAACAACCTAGAATACTTAACAAACAGGTAAACAGGTCTATCCTTTCCCTTCCTGTTATGTTTATGCTTTTCTGTCTCTGCAAGACAAAGCTAAGGGTCAGAAACACCTCATCAGTGGGATCCATGTTGGCACAAAGCAACAATTCATGCACCTAGCTGGATCATCTGTACCCCTCAGGGCAAAGCTACCCGAACCTCAACAGACTCTGCCCTGACACCCCAGTCGCCCACATCCTCAGCTGCTTTATTCTACAATTTGCTTTAAAATATTCAGCAGTGTTAAACTCTCAGCTGTTATCAGCATGGCTGACTGTCTCTGTGCAGAAATGCAGGGTGTGTTTGACTTTTCTTAAGAGATTCTGCAACAGGGGTAAGCGTCTCAGCTGGCCCCACAGTGTTATCTCTGGCACGCTGCCAGCGTGATACAGTGTTCTGCACTCGGCTGGTTTCATCACATTAGAGGCCGACACACTCGTGGCACGATAGGGGAAATTAGTGGTTACAGCCAGCCACTGACTCTGTCTCACAGGAAACTACTCTCATGTTAGCAGTGGACACAATGCTGCACAGTGTGACTTTTGGTAAACTTCTGCTACCTTCACTATGAATTGTACCACTGAACTCAGATTAGTTTATTCCCTTCAATAAACTCATGCAGTGATCAGTCAGCATTCTGTTGGTGCTACAGAGAAGAATACTTGTGGCTTAGAGTATGCTGACTTTGCTGATATGCTTCACTACTTATCCATGGTGACTATTATGCCTCTGCATACTTTTATTACAATGGGTCATTCTGGCACTCAGTAAAAATAGAAAATAAAAGAGGTAGACTCATAAATATAATTCACTAAACAGGATTTTTGTGACAAAGCGACAGCGTTATTGCAGTGAAATATGGTTTAACAAGTTCTCACTTCAACCTCTTCATTAAACATTAGAGCCAATGGCATTGTGTTTCTAGTCTACTTAAATGTATCCAAAACATAACAACCGATTAAGAGTTACTGTTGTTTTTAGACCACCATGAACGGCACACCTTAAATCTTCTATGGGTTAGTAATTGGCTCCAATACAGAAAAAAATGAATATTTGTAGAATCATATACAATTAATAATTCAAACCACAGACACCTGAGCAAGCAAAGTATTAAAAAGGTGCATTATGATAACAACACTGGCCCCCCTTTTAGTTATTTTAGTCAGTTTCAATGACTGTAACCACTTTCGATCTTATGGAAATATAATGGATGCATATTACTGCATTAACATTACCAAATAATAAAAATGCCTTAATTACTAACTAGAGATTATTGTTTTTTTGTTGTTTATTTCTGAATGCAAACATACTTTTGGAGGATTTTTTTGTATATATGAGATTTTAAATGTTCCTACTCTGACTGATGATAAGGTAACACAGAGGGTTATAAGTGGATGTGATTATTATATTGATAATATAAAACTATAATCCAAGGATTCTAATTAAAATCTGTAATTAGGTTTTTTAATGAAGTCTCAGTTGACAAAGAGCAAATAATGAGTCTGTGTACTGCACCACCTTAAGAGGCTCAAGGGGCAGCATTGGTTGCAGTACGAAATGCTAATGAACAGACTCATTCAAAGCCATGCACATGAGAGAAAGAATGATAAAAAAGAAGCAGTCAAGTGCAGTTCTTTTAAGATATCTAGGACAGGAAGACCAATGCTAAAAATAAAAGTGTGCAGTATCCACTGCAGTCCTGCATGTTTTTATCAAGGACCATGAACTGCCAAACATGCACGCGGGAACATATTTTCAGGGGGGGGGGGCTTTATTTTTGTGAATCCTGTGGCGCGGTGCAGATCGTAGTCAAATGCATCTGCGGCGTGCCTAACATACTTTTGGTCATTTCTTGGCACACCTGTGGCGCACTTGGATAAGAACACCTTATCATATATTATAGCTGGATGTGTTGAAGGCTGTGAGCCCTGAGATTCTGTTTCAACAAAATAAGAAAACACTGGATTTACAAGATAAAAGCCACCAGGCAGTGTAAAAGACTGCAAATTCTGCACAAATGCACCTGTAGATGTACAAGTAACATGCAGCCTCACTCTCACTACTGGATACTGTGTCCCCTTTTTTCATAGAGGCAATTTTCTAGTTGGTTTTGGACTATTTGAAATGAAAATATATGCTATTTAACGTTGTTTTCCACGCCATTTATTTGCTATGGCCACTTATGTTAGCAGCTCCTCTAATCTTTTAGCTGAGGTGAAGGCCGACAGTCAGCAGGTAGAAAACCATATATATGTTTATCTTTCAAATTTACCATATGTTTCATACTTGAATCACAACAGAACAATGTATCCACAAATACTAAACAGAAACTGTTAAAAAAAAATTTTTTTATCAGAGATTATTTAAAAAGGTAAAATGATATTTCCACTTCAGTTTTATTGTTTTTCAAAAAATCCAGATAGCGCTCTAAAATTTGGTTCTGCACCATAGAGAATTTGTCATTCTCTGGAAAACAATTCAATTCACGTACAATTTTGGGTTTAGTGAACACAGTTACTAAATATCAACTGTCACAGACAAACAGAAATAAAATCAATTCTTCTATTTAGAGCAGCAATCTTTGCAGCAGTAGGGGATGCTGATGCCAAGAACTCACAGTGGCATAGTGGAATTTATTTAATAGTATAATTTTTATTTCTACTGGCCCCCCATAAACATAATCTGAACAATAAAATATGACAATCCCCCCAAATCTGTTTCTTTTCTCTCCCCTAAATAGCACATTAAAGCTTAGCTATTCAGAAGCTGTATTCCACCACAATCCCTCGCTCTGTTCTCATTATACTGTAGTCATTACTCTCTCAGCTGACACTGGGACATCTTATATGAGAAATGGGAGCATATTTTACTTCATGCAGGTGGAATTTTCCTCTTTGATTTTTCTGAGCAAAGAGATGACAAATACATTTTCCACATCAGATGATCTTCATATGAAAGGCGTTTTATAAATAAAACTTGACTTGAATTGACAAATCTCTCTATAAAAATATGTTGCAAAAATAACCTGCAGTCTCCATAATGCCACATGTCAGTGCAGAATAAACTCACCACTGTAGTGAAGGTGATACAGTATGTCACGGACACAAGGCTGCCTATCTCAAATACTGAAGATGTGCGATTAAAGGCCTTGGAATAAGAACACATACTGCATGAAAGTGATGTTAACAAAATCATACGTGAAAGCTCAGAAGGCAGAGCAATGTCTGAAATCACTCCCTTTTTGCAACCTATACTACATTTACTGTTTATCGTTTATTTTTTAAGTCAGAATTCTATGTTAAAACCTGTGCAACAGAAGTAAAAAAATTTGTAATGAAATATGTAATGTCTCCTTTTTGCTAAACAATCCCAACATGCAATGCTGCACCTCTGTTTCTGAGATGACAGATGTATAAACCACAGATTGTGACACCACACCTCTCAGTAGTAACACAGAATGATAATAATTAATACAGTGGGTGTCTGAAGTCTCAACTTCTGCTCACTATACCCTCTTAAGAATTTACCTGTGCTGACATCTGTGCTGCTAACTATTGAAGCTTTCTCATGGTGACAGTTCACAGGGTGAAGGACTACAGGAAGCAATATAATAGCACTGTGAAAAAGCCTTTTGTAATCGAGACAGGAAAATGGGCGAGGTTTTCATTAGCATTATTGTACCTCGGCATAGTTTAAAAGAAAAGGTTGCATCTACCTTAATTAATGCACCACCCGGTGGGCACGCTGAGTGACCCAAATCAAACACACCCAAGGTGTTTAATGAAACACCTTGGGTGTGCACCTGTTGATCACACCCATTGTGATCAACAGGTGCATGCTGGGTCTGGCTAACTAACATGCTAAATGCTAAAATGCTCACAGGGGATCCCTCAGCTCCAGCCGTGACTTCTGCATCCATTGAGGAACTTCTACCTTCAGTGAGGTGTGAGTGAGGCCTTTGCTGTCTGTGATAATCCCTGCTGTGACTGCAGAGCCTCATTCCAAACAAAACTTTTTGAAAACTTTGAGGAGTGTTATGGGACAGAGAGAAGCTGATTGTGGAGGACTTCAGGTCCTACGCCTAGAATGACGTTCAGACACGTGAGTAGAACAACAACAAACTCAGTAATTTATTTTCTTTTTCACTTATTGATTATTGAACGCACCCTACTAAGGAGAACACCAGCAACCTTTGCTTTGCCTAGTAACGTCACATGGTGTGCTCTATGCAGTGTGTGAAAACTTTCAGTTTCTCCTTTGCTTATACTTTTGCAGTACATTTGATTGTGGGCTGCAGTTGCTGTGGGGTTTATATTGTTATACTATACATCTCTGTCTTGTGGCTTAATAATGCTTGTTGCACCCGCTGGTGTCCAAAGAATGATCTGTATTTATTTGTCAGTCAATTTAATTTAACAGTCTTGAATTTTGTTCTTTTCTGGTTAAGACAATTTACTTTTCGCTGTGATGCCTGCTTCACTCTAACAAACTGTTTGCTGCTTGTGCTAACATGCTAACACGTGTATGCCCATGTCTTGTTCTGGTTCTGTTCAGACTCTGTTTGTTTGCTTAGCAATATGCTAACATTAAGCTACAAGGCTGATAGCTGTGTTATTTCTTGCCTGCAGTTCAGCTCACAGGAAAAATGTTGATGTCTGCTGGCTGCTAATTTCTGCTCCTATGCTACAACTATCCACCTATGTGCACTCTTTGGTTTGTTTTTGAATGACTTTATTGTACTAACTGTGCTTATTTTCCTTTTGATTGTTGTTTGGCATGCACATTATGGTGCTTTCATGCTGCTGATTGTTATAGCAGTGAAAATGAATTCTCATGTTTCAGCATTAGGAGTGTTTTGGGCTGAATTGGTTTTGCAGCATATTTTCCCCCTGGTGGTTGTTGTTGTTGTAGTAGTTGTTTTTGTTGTGGTTTTTATTGGCTTCCTTCTATTGAGACTGCCAGGTCTCTAGTAATATTGTGTGTTGGTTATAGGGATGTAATCAAAACTGTAGTTTTTCACACAAGTATTCCTTGTAATATTGGCTTTGTGGGAAAATAAGCATATATAGATAGATAGATAGATAGAGATATACACACACTCTGTAGGTTTACATTTTTCTTCCCACTTAAGCAATATAAAGGGATTTGAACTCAATTCTCACGTATCATATTTCACAAGACAAGTGATAGTAAAAAGTAAATGCTTTTAAGTAAGAACTGACTCTTGTATGACTTGGAGTTACTATTTTGATTTCTCTTCTCCAACCTCAACACTGCTTTTGCTCAGCACAGCTGGCGCTTTGTTTTAGTGAGATCATAGAATGGCCACCACTTTTTCTTTCCTAAATAAAAGTATTTTATTGTATAAAACCATAGCTAATTTAAGTAGCTACTAGAATTCAAACAGCTTCATTTGTGGATTTAAGTATTTTGGAACTACATTAGCATTGTCTCTGTAACATCTGATTACAAACATAATGTGTGTAGAGCATGGAGGGAGTACAAAATAAGTACTCCCTGCATGTTCTCTTCCAAAACACAGAAATGCCTTTTGAATGATCATTCATTCAGACACTGTTCTATAGGTTTTAATATTGCTATCATGTAGGACTCAAATGTTAAAAGATCTTCAGCCATCTGGCAATGTATTTGCATAACAAAGTGTTATTCTAAATGGTATTCAAGTGGTATAGTGATTACTGGCAGTGTGGAGGGTTTTGCATCTGCAAGCATGCATCGTATCCAAAAATGTGGAGCTAGCAGCTAATGGCTGACTTGTTTGATAAAAGCTAATCTAAATTTTGACATCTTTTACTGCTTTTTTTTGTTGCTTGATCACCCGGAAACATGTGGCCATGGTTTGGTATGATATTCTCTCCACGTTCATGGCGTGAGGTCAGACTAAATAACTCACTTCTGTGATAAAACATAAAGTAAAACAGTCAGCTGTCATATGAAGCGTAACGACAATAAGAAAACCAGTACTTTCTTCTCATTATTGGATCTTCTTCTGCAGAGGAATGTGGTGGATGACGGCCTACAGCCCTGGGACTACATTTCAAGTCAAAGTAAAATATTTAATTGAACACACCCTTCTGCTTCACTGATCACAGCAACAAATCAGATTGAACTTGTCCTGATCATGCCCCTCTTGCAACACAGAACAACCTGACACCTTGTAGGACCTGGGCTTTAAAAGCTGTCTCTTTTAGACTCATTGAAAGTTTTACGAGAGAAAGCCGACTGTAACCCAGTTACTTAAGTGCATGTAGACACACTGAAGCTTAGCTAAAGAACTTGGAGCTAATGTTATTTGTGCAACGACCAACAACAACCCAAAAAAATAATAATTGAAAACAAAGTAAGTTTAATTTAAAACATGTTTTTATATTTATGTGAATCTGGACGACCAACTAACTAAAGGATTGCAAAACTCCAAGTCCAGCCTTGTGAATTACTTCCTGTTGAGTTTAATGTTGCTTAGCAACAATATAGCAGAAGCAATATGGTTCACACAGTCAAAAAGTGGTTAAGTAGGCTATTTGAATGAATTATACTTAAAATATCATTTCATGTGGCGTATAAGTGGGATATTATTTCTTACATAGTGCATTAAACTTCCACTGAAAGGAAGCTATTATTTCATATACAGTAAGTGTCCCAAGTATTACACTGATAAAGTAAAAAAGGAATATTTTAACTGTCCTTACATTCAATTATTGTTCATAAAAGTCATTCAATATTGTGTATTCACTGTATTTAATATACAACAAGGTCAAATTTAAATGGAAGTAAAAAGTAACATTCAATAGAGTCAACAGAATTGTCACATTGAGTTTGTCAGTGAAAGGTGATCTTTAAAATCTAAAGGAACTGACTAAATAACCTGCCTGCCTGTCACTGAGGATTGAGCACCATTATTTGATTGATACCACTTATTTAGAGAGAGCTAAAAAGGGAGAGAACGAATTGTAGCCGAGAGGGATACAGAACCTCACCAACATGCCTTCTTACATACTGATAATTTATTGTTTACTGCCAATAATTCCTTAATTATTTGTTCAACATTTGGCTACCTGACAGAAGCAAAACACAACAGTTGGTTACTGGCATTAAATCAACACTGTTGCCAGCAAACTTTTTACATTCACGAAAATCCTAATTAAAAAATATAGCTGTTTACTTGGCTGTTATATGAATGTTTACATGAACATCAAGTTACTTGTTCACTCCTGTTTCTTTCACTTAAGATATAATGCTAAAATCAAATGTGCCATTCCAGACATTGAGCTGATGGTTTGTGACGAAAACTAAATACAGGGATGAGTTTAGATGCAAAGACCCACATGGCGAAGCTCCTGCATGCATTTCTGAAATTCTGTCCTTCTATAAAAATATGAAATCTCTTAGGCCCCCTCACAAGGGTCTGGTTGTCCTGAGGACAAGGTTATAACTCAAAGGGGAGTGTGCATTTGCCATCTGTGCTCTAAAACTTTGAAACAACCTCTCCCTTGGTATTAAACAAGCTTTGCACATGTTTGTTTTTTTGCTTTTACTGTTTTTGATGAAGCACTTTGTAACCTTAACTTGGAAAAGTACTGAGATTTATTCAAATAAACTGGAAGTTCCATAAAGGTTAGCATTTTTTTTGAAAAGGGCCAAGAAAGGAGAGACAATACAGTACATATGGAGGCAGACGATGTGTACAGAGGACACAGAGTAACACTTCCAGTAGATTACATAGGTCTGGAAAAGGAAATTGTCTCAAGTTGTCATTTAAATGTGACTGTGCAAGACAAAAGTTTATGTCTCTGCTTCTTGCACTACAGGTCATGCTCATGGTTATACAGCTGTATATATACACACACACACACACACACACACACACACAATGAGTCTTTTCAAGCCTATTACAGAAAAACAAAATGTAAAAGGTAATACCCTGAAAAGCGTTCCCATGACCACAGGTAAGTCTTTCACGTTGTATCACCATGTGGAGCAGAAACCTAACCAAGAATCCAAGGTTGTACTTCACATATGGGGTAACCTTGAATTAAATGATAGAAGAAAGAATGGACATCAGAATATAGTGTACTATATTTTGGACTTAAAAATGGCTTTGCATACTTTTGAAAACAGGATAATAACTTCATGGAAAGTCCACCCATTTACCTCAGGAGCAGTACAGGTGTAGTACTTAACGAGTAAACATCTCATCTGTGCAACCATACCTGTTAATTTTATGACAATGATGTAATGAGTTCTGTCTGCATGGGGTTTCATGCAAAGCTCTTTAACGGAAGAGAGAGTTTTGCTCTGCATCCTTTTTAGAGTGGGAATAAATTCAATCTGTAGGCTAGCACTCGGTGTCATTGCATTGCTGTTCTTTTGTTGGTTGTACAGATTTGTGAATTTGAAGCTACATGGAGATGTCATGGCCATGCAGCTTTGTGTCAATAATGGGAAGTTTGTATGAAAGGAAATCAGATGGAAGCCATTGCCGCAGCTCTTGACTCAACTAGAAATTAATTGGTGTTTAATAGAATTATGTTCTTGTGCTCATTTAGTGTGCATAGCAACACAAATTCGAATCTGGTACAAAAGTGAAATCTTTCAACCACTGTTTCATTGTTCTTTTTCATTATTGTACTTTCAATGTCTTGACCGGAAGCCCCTTTATTGTTGGCTAACATGCTGTGAATCTGGATGGCTCAACACTCTTATACTGTAACACTTTTATATTTAAATATACTGCATTTTATGCTGTCATTGGCATGGAAAAATAATATTCCACCTTCCGAATTTCCTTCAAAAGGTGAAAATAACGTGGAAATGATGGCTGGCTTCCTGCCAGTGTGTCTGGCAGAGTTGACAGGCTTTCCTGTCACTGCCAAAGATTCAGCAGCATTCGGTTTGCCTGGTGGCTATAGTGTTAATTTGCCACCCCATACGTTAACATGAAATACTGCTCTTCAAGTCAGGCAAAGTGACTAATTGCAAAGGACTCATCTGTGTTGATTGATAGACAACCGTGCACATGAAAAGTGTCAAAATGAAGTAGAAATGAGGAACGGGTCATTTAAAGAAATGTTACTGAATGTGTGTGACTGTTTTTCAGAATGTGAATGTGTATTTTTTTTTTATTTTTTTTTTACTTATACAGTTACATGTGATAATAATAAATGATAATTCTTTCTAAGGTTATTTCTTACCCTATATTTCTTATTGGATTGCATTTTTTGTACTACATCCAAGAAGTTTTGAAATTTATAGTTCTTTAGCTCAAACATACACAGATACATAGACTGTAAATATGTTTCCCATAAATTACTTTTTCAAAGAAGAGAACTACCCTGTCTTATAACTTTAATTAATTTTAAACAAATTAGACTGACTTTAGCTCACATGCTCTAATGCATCTGTTACTGAGGCACTTTAGGTTTTTGTAAAGTCAAAAAGTTACGTTAGAGTTTAGTAAAGTTTGTTTTTTAACAAACATAACGGTAACAACGGTACACTACTGCAATAGTTGTACGGTGGTTCCATCCTATAGTAAAGACAGGAAGGTTACTCATTGTAACCTTAATTCTATGAGAAGAGGTAAATGCCTCTAATGGGTTTCATTGCACCACAACCACTATTTATGGTTATGGCCATACCCTAACCTTTCCACCAAGACAGCAGTGAGCAGCAGGGTGAAATGCTCCAACTGTTCTCAGAGAACTAAAGTTACAATGTATAACCTTAATTTCTCTCTCTGCTGTAACACCAACATACCACAGAGCCATGACCTTGAGTCAGGCCAGGAGTGTAGTAGCCCCCACCCTTTGTATTGAGACTCCAAAGGTTTCTAACTTCCTTATGTGTTCTGGTTTTTTGCAGAGTTTTCGTGCGATCTAAGTGAGCCTGGCTTAGGATTGAAAAACACTGGAAACCTACATTTTTGGACAGAAATGTTCCTTTTTTTTTTTTTTTCTCAACTAAGTAAAATATATACATAAGCCTGTTTTTTTAATTTTAATTTTATTTTGGACAGATGTCACAAAATGTGTTAAACAATAGCAACTCAGCTTTATCTTTGGATTAGGAATCAGAGCTTTGCTCAGTATTTTCTTTTCAAATTCTGTCTTATCACAAACAAATCCTGGCAAGAGGTCTCTTTGGTGCATCATGATTGGACTTATGGATTTACGGTGGATTTTTTATTACGGCCTCAGCAGAACTCAGTATCGACACAAGCAACTGAACATATTCTCAGTCCTGAATATAAAGCAAAAACAATTATAGTGTATGATGGAGAAAGTGAGTTCAGCACCTACAGTAGGCACTGTCTGGGTGTAGCCTACTGTATGCCTGACGTTTCATTGACTTGTCTTGCAATTGACAGGGAAACCTATAATTGAGTGAAATTTGAATCTTTTAAAAAGAGATTTCTCACATCCTCACTTAATTTCTCCCTTTTGTGACACACAGTGTAACTGTTTTGAAAAGTACTTTGTTATATTGTTGCAGAGCATATTAGACCTATACACAACCCATCTATTACCAAATATCAAGTGCAAACCAAAACTGAATTAATGCTACTTTAGTCATCACGTATCAGTGATTTAAAGTCTCCTATTCTGTCATAGCTCATGTGCTGAATACGTAACCGTTGTATACAGATGTAGCTTCACAGTTGATTCAAAAGTTGCTTGATATCCAAAACCCAGCACAAAACTTGCCAAATTCCTGCAACACCAAATGGTTTGTTCTCCAGTATCAGTGATTGTCATGAACACATCTGTCTTTCTACACACAACAACCTGGTGAAAAGGGCAAAAGGAAAAACTTGAGTGTAGAAACATAAGAAATGCAGATGCTTTAGGGCATGGGGGGGTCACTGCATGGTTTAATGAGTATGAAAATTATTTGAATCATATATGATGATTCACTTTATTTTGTATTTTTCCCTTTGTAACTAATGGTAATCTGATTACTAGCATAAGGTTAGTACAGTGTACTGCATGCTGTTCCTTGAAAAACAGCATTATTATCCATTAGACAGACACTAGTCAACTGTGTTTAACATCCAGGGCTATCTGAGATAGCAGATTGGTTCTTTTTGCCACTCAGTCCTCGAGCAGCTCATACCACAGAAATGACAACAAGTGAGAACCTTCTTTGTACATAATTTCTCTTAATTACAGGGTAATGAAAGACATATGCATCAGTGTCACTTGAGAAGTAAACTCAATGTCCACTGAAAAAAGCCAATACTGCTTATTTGCACAAATCCTGCACTAAAACACTTATCCTCATTATGAAGTACCTCAAGCTATAAACTGCACAACTTCTGTAGGGAAACAATAATCCTAGAGATAAAAAGTGCCCATCAAATATTTTGTTTTTAATTTTTTTGGTGCTTTTGTAGAAAACATTTTGGCCGTTTGCATTTAACCTTTAGTTTGTTTATTTGCATATTCTGCTTTAAATAAGTAAAAACTAAATCTTCCTTATCCTCCCTGGAAGGAATAGCTTTTATCTCTGGCCACTGTGCCTCTGTCCAGTATCTTCAAGTTTTATTTAATAAAGATCAGTAGTGCGGGTCAGTGTGGAGAAACAACATCCCAGCTGTACTGCAGAGACTCAGGACATAAAGTCTTCCCCCACTCCCATCAGCAGGGCAGCGGAGCAAACCCACACGGCACGAGAAGAAGGGAAACTGGCCTCAGGAATACTAAATTAGTGATCAAAATAGTAGAATATTCAACATAAAGCACAGGAGCAAGGAACTCTCCCTTTGTTTCTTTTCTTTTGCAGCACAGGCTGGGCAGCAGGCAGACTGGCTGGAGAACACAAACAATTTTATTCTGCATTTGGTGGATCTTTTTGTGTTCACAATCATCGTTACATACTGATTAAGCATCCAAATAATACTGAAAAAATGAGTCGGAAAAGCAAAACACATTATTTGTGTTTTGTCAAATACTGTTTATTTTCTGCGCTCACTTTATCATGAACATAGGCTATAATTAGTGTCATCAAAGTACAACAGACTGAACCAGTTAATATTTACTCTTTGTTACTTGTGTAGCTGCCATGCTTTATATTACAACTGCATGTTTTACTTTTGTTTTATTCCATAAAAGGTTGAAGAATACAAAAAACAAAAGTACATCAAGTTGATATTCATTTTGAATACACTGAGATTTAACAAAATTATAGCAAACCTGATAAGTGAAACAGGCTACAAATGCCTAATTTGTCTCTGTTCATGAAACAAATCTACATTTTAAGTTGTTGAATGAGCACTGTAGTGATTCTTGAGGAGCGTATTTGACTTCTGTCCGTTACAATCAGTAGGGATTGTGGTATTTTTGGCTTTCTCTACAAAAATTGTGCGTCAAGACATGTTAAAGGGTAGGGTATTATTGCATATCTTGTATATACAGTATGTTGACAATAGTATAGATTTAATTAGGTCCAATTAGCATAAAAAAACAAAACCTACCTTGTAAGCATTGGCTTCCTAAAGACCAGAGTGAAGGCAGTGAAGATATCTGCAGTACAGAGAACATGGCAAGTGTCTGCTGATTATATGTATTTACTGCAAAGGATTTGCAATCAAATATATAATATGATGACTTTATTTAAGTTAACTTCTCCAATGTCTCCTAAAAATGGGTAACTTTTGTATAAAAAGGCTACTTTTCCTAGACTGTTCACCCTCAAATTAAAGCAGAATAGTATATGTTGGCAGAAGATGGTACTGGTTGTGCCCCACATCACATAGGATCCTCTCATGATTTAGCTACCTCAGATGTGACAAAAGGAATCCAGGTATCAAGTCCAAGTGTCCTCTCTTCATCTTACTTTTGATTCCTTTTCAGTGCTGTAAAAATGATGCTGACTTCTTAAAAGGGAAAGGTGTGAATACAGGTATTCTTGCAGTGCCTTCATAAACTGCATTAATTTTATCAATCATTACTGTAAAGAATGCTGATGGTGTAAGGGTGCTATATGGCGCTACAGTTATTTTTGTTTAGCAGGTGACAGCTTATGATGCACTGCAAACGTGAGAAAACGCTGCGCAGGTTTCTTCCTCTTGACTTCACCCACTTGCAAATAAATGCCATGCTGTTTACACTACAGCTTTCAAAAAAGAAAATCATCTCAGTGCTAAAAATAGTCAGCTTCAAAGGCCAGCACACTGACAACTGATGACAGGTCGTATGTCCTTGTGTAAACTCTGCAATCATCAATAAGGACAGGTAGAACACCTCAGGTCTTTGGTTGAGAGGCATTTTTCTAATGACTTATGCAAACCACATTCACTGTAAATGTAAGAATTCCTTCAATACGCTAATACCACAGTGAAATAATTAAAAACTACGTGGTCGTCTGTTTTATGGCTTGAATACAACATGTCTTTCTGGTGTGGATAAAAGGCTTAATAAAAGACTAAAGTATGAAGTATTAAGGTTTACCTATATGTTCTAATGTGGATAGGGTGACTCAAAAACAGCCATATATTACATGGACCGTTGCATACTCCAACACAACACACACACACACACACACACACACACACACCAGCTGTTTCTGGGTGCTCTCGTATCCCTCCCCAGTTCTCGGATCTCTGTCCTGGCCACCGCGAGAATGAGTTCATCCTTTTCAAAGAGGTCAAAATGAAGACAATTTTAGCCAATGATATATCCTCAGTGGTGTAGCCCAGCATTTCTCAACTGTCATCACCATCCCGGCTCAATAACTTTGAAAGATTGTCCTGGACAAGGTCAGTCCTCAGTCACCGTGTCCCAGTAGTTTCCAGCTGATCTTACTGCAATCACAGGGAGCTGGAAGGAGCTAAGGAGGCTAAAATGATCTAACACATGCTTGGCATATTATAGCGAGCAAACTAGATTAGGATAAACAGAGTAGTTCCCTCCAGCCTGTGGACCAACAAAGACTGTCATAGAGGGGGAAGAATAAGCAGAATACAAAGTAAGACTTAAAATATATATGACTGTGATTACAGCTTTAATGGTTAACTACACAAATGTCCTAATTTTAAAAACCTACATTATTAACATTAAAGGGACATTAATATGCTCTTATGATGTATGGTATTTTGACAGATGATCTTTGTGGAAAAATATGAAAGTATACTAATGATGTGCAGACACCCTTTAGAAAGCTCTGTTTGTATGGCCTGACAGGAAACTGTCAGCAAAGCTCCCGAAATGGGATGTGGCCTTGAATAAATGTCCTGATAAAATTCAACTGAAAAGAGTGATTCATGCTGGGTTAACATGCAGGAAACACCACTGAGTTTCTGCTCAGACTTACAGCAGTCAGTTGTCAGATGTCTCACAAGAGGGGAATCTGTGACTATTGCAAACATTAGCAAACGTTAACATTAACTTAAGTCATGTCATTTACTGAATGCACTCACTCATTAAAGTGTAACAGTGTAGTATACATATACAGTATACTGTGCTGGTCCCGATTAAAAATAAAACTCAAAATATATGGATTATAGATGTAAGTATTTAGCATATTTTCCCCTATTTAAAGCCCCTTTGTGTAGGACTTTGGCAACTCCTAGTGGTGGTATCAAACGGCCAACAAGTCCTCCAACCTAAACAACAGAATAAGTCGTTTGTCAATGACTGCCAACACAACATATCGGACCTTTGTTGTCATGGTAACAATAATAATCACGTGGTTAATGTTGTGAAAAGGTCGCAGTTTGGTTAGGTAGGAAAAGGTTATGGTTTGGGTTCAAATAAGTACGTTAGTTACATAAGTTAAAATAAGTCAGTGTTGACTTTTGGTCGTGTGTTGATTTGACCATATTCACCATCGTGGTTCAGTGTGTCAGCATTCTAACATTTTCTAATTAGCCCTAAACACAAAGTACAGCTGAGGCTAATTGGAATGTCATTAGTTTTGCAGGAATTTCATTAACCAAAGCATGGGACAATTTCAAATTTTGACCTGATGATGGCGCTAGATGAAAAGTCAGAGGATCACCAAAGTTATTACAATTAATTCTGAGAGGTACATGAATATGTGTAATGAATTTCTTGGCAAACCACCCAATAGTTGCTGATGCACTTCACTCAAAAACAGAAATGTGATGATGCTAGGGGAAAAGTCAGGGAATCACCAAAGACATGAATGTCTGTACAAAATCTCATGGCAATACATTCAATAGTGACAAAAGTGACATTGACATTGCCATCCCTTGAGCCAGGCTGCTAGCATGGCTAAAAGGGGCAGTAATTTATTTTTGCATGTTGTCTCATTGTTTTCTTGGTATTTTCTGAAAACATGTTCCAAAAGATCTCCTGATATGTTTTCGATTTTGGTTTCCATTGCCACAATAACAGATGGTGAAAATGCCCTTCACACTGAAAAGCAATTTCCACCACTGAGCCCCAAACACCTCATATACGTGCCCTCAGCAACACAGGTTTGGTTCTCAATTGCCAACATTCTCTGATTTATTTCATTAATTTTCATTAACATTTTAAAAGATCATTGCGCCATGGTAGAATAGAAATACCAGGGTACAGCATGAAATAATTGCAGAGGATATGAACAATTGTGAATCCTTTTAAAGGGGGATTTTTTTTTAAATCCTACAGCAAAACACAAAACAGGCCGTCGGTCTACTCTGATTTTAACAAACATAGATTAGCTACAGTATATCAGGAAATAACGGAGGACAAAGCAGGAACTGCTTGGATTGAAAAAACAACATAAAAACCTTTCATTGACAGGGATTAAATCATTTGGACTTTCAACATGAAGAGCACTCTATGCCTCCAGTACAAAGCAAAACACTCAATTTCTCAGCAGTGGCTTGACGTGTGTAGCAGTGACTATACTCAGGGGTGATGATGCTGCCTTTCACTCTATTAGACTGATCCATAGGAACAAAGGTAGAATACAGTGATTTTCTACAGCATGATCCATATGTTTTCTGCAAATTATACTGCAAAATGTTCACAGTAGGCCGCAAAATGTCCATATCTCACATCCCATAATGATGACGACGGCGGCTGCATTGCCTGCACTAAACGGAATATGCATTGATTTTAAAAAGCCACAGTGATTCGGCTCTTTCTTTAGCTTAAATGTATGCTGGTAGCTGAATGAGTTCGTGGTAGTATAACATTAGAGTCAGTGTTTTCTTTTCTAAACAGAAATTGACCAGAAAGAGACACACAAGCACAAACATACACACATACCCTCGCTATATCCTTGTCTATAAACTGGCACATCTTGTGATAAGGAATGGCAGACGTGTGATATTGGACACAGTCGTTTGATATATTATTGGAAAAGATGTGTAAAGATGCCTGAGCATAGAATATAAAGGAATATGTTTTTAGAAATCTTTAATATTCATTCTGGATTTATGGTGTCGTCTTCTTTTTCTTGAAGTGATCTAAAAAAAACATGTATTTAAAACATAATGTTCCTCACTTGCAAAGAAAAATTAAGAAACTCTACAGTATGTACTAACAAACATCATGGGCTTCTCTGTGGGTATATAAAGTGGAAAAAATGACTATTATATATGAAATATGTTTAGTGTATACCAGAGGAGAGCCTTTTTTTCTTATGTGATTTAATGTTGTATAATGAAACAATCCAAGGTGCGTGCTTTCTAGCTAGTTTTACTAATGTATTTATGTCACATGGTTATGAAAGACCGAGAAATGTTTCACATGATTGATTTGATGTATTTTATTTTTTATTATTATTAGTAAAACCTGGGAGTATGTTCACATTAGAGCAGTGATGTACACAGCATTTAAATAAAACTAAATATCTTTGTCAATATAGTTTTACTCTATTGTGCTTGCGTATATTGCTCTGGGTCCCCACTCTACGAGCTCTGGTCACCCTTTTGCAATCTATTCATCAATATCTAAATGCTGCAATAAAAAAATTGATATTTTTTTTAAGCTGAAAAATGTTTACTAGACCAGTACATCATTACAAATAACAGTAGTGTAGCAGTGCACTGAAAAATGCTGTTTTGACAGACAGGCCAAATGTATTAAAACACAAACGTGTTGCTGCGCTTTAAAGCACAAGCCTCTCTCCAGCATATTGCAAAGTTGTTTTTTTTCCTGACATTGTGGGCAAAATGCAGGTGCATTCATTATCCTGTAATTACCCTGCTGTTAGTCTTCTGGTATATTATTCATTACATGCATTCTCCACACAGTGTTGTGACAGGAAAGGTAAAATGAATGAGCTCCATAGATAGGATAAACTTCACCAACCTGCACTCCCATCATTAATACTGTACTACAGCCAGGAAGTAACCTGCTCTCAAGGCCACTGCTAAGTGACCGCTCACACACACACACA